>SJOL01006440.1:722394-756138 GCA_004794785.1 Opisthorchis felineus
TCCTCACTGGTAGTTCAGGTCGATACCGTTCGGTCATCAGCAACTGATCGGCATTGTGATTAACTTGTACTTCGGCAGGATATAGCGTCGACGGTCCTCCACACACGCAAGTCACATCACGCGGTCACCTGCTCACGGGACACTGACGACTTATCCGAATGAGGTTTCACACCACTTGTGAATTATTCTTCCTTCTGTTGTAAATGCATCATGCATGCATAGACCCGTATGTTAATGACACCAAGCTTCATCGACAGCGCATCGACCCCACAGTGACTGGTCGTGTCAGAACGCGCTTTGCCGGACACGATGGTCCGCCCATTTTGCGCACATGAGTGTGTGTGCGTGTGTGTGCCAAATGTGTGAGAGTAAAGAATGACGAGAAAATGCCGGAGCTATTGTGCAACCAAGCGCACCACTGCCGCTAATAGCTGCGGTTCGGCACGCACCCTGTACACATACACACTTGTGCTGGTAGTTTTGATCGAAGATCACAATATCACGTGATTGCTTCTCAGGCATAGCTTATACGCAACCGAAAGATAGCCGGTTAGATGCATAATGAACCACCGCTGTGCTATCGATCCGAACAAAAAGCATGGGTGCTCCCGGTTGCTGTGCGAAGGTGTACTCATTATGAACCATACTCAAGTTATCGTTTCAACAATAAAAACAGGAAGAACCATAAGCGGACTCCAAAGGACAGCACAAAAAGTTTTCCGTTGAACTGTCTTCACTGAAGTTTAGCAGAGGACCATGTCCTGAAAACAGCAATGAGTCTCCGTCAAAACCAAATTGGTATGCAAATGAGTGTAGTGCGCTAGCAATGGAACCACGTTTGTTCTAACACCAGGATAATCATTTTAGTGCCCTTTTATAAGTAGTATGAAACATTCTAGTTAAAATTCATCAAAAGCCCATAATTGTGTTTGATTTTCGAAGCCCATCATGTGGACGTAGTCTCCAAAGTTCCAAAAACGGGACAAGTAAGGAATCAAAAACTCATTTGTAGGCTGAAACTGCGTTAATGTGTGATTCAAATGAGCCTTTCATTTAGCATTATGGACTATTTTTGTGAATCCTTTCGACCACAAAAAACGGGAATTCCCTGGACTTCTAGGGTTTCCCCATCGGGCGACGGTAAAAACGAATTCCCATGCAGTCTGGAATACCGGGGGAAAACGAACGCCTTTATCTCCAACCTTTCTATTAATTACATCATAACCCTGTTACGAAAGGTAAAAAAGATATATAAAAAAAGTGGCTGAAATAGCTCCAACACATAGGCTTGCCGCTTTCTCCAGCTTGCATTCGTCGGTAGATGGCATTAAACCCAGCGTTTACTTGTACAGCTGTGGTTATTAGCAAAACATTGTTTAGCAATTAGTAGAAATATACTAAAGTGCTCCCAAGAGTATGCATTAAAAAAGAATCGAAACTGCTCGGCCTCAATTTCTTGCATCGTGGGAGTAAGAGGTACTTGCAAGAAGAGAGCCTACCGGTCATCTAGGTTGGAAAGCATTTTTATATATACATCCCAAACAACGGGTATGGCTGTTCAGAGGGGGACAGTAACGGATATTTATTCGGAAACTGGTCTTGGGACCAGCACTGCACAAATTTTCTTCGTAAAATACGGTTTTCGTCATGGCTACTCCGCGTGCCAGAAGAAGATATCGATAGGCATCCCGTGTGCTTAGATCTAGAGAACATGAACTCTTTATTAGGTTTCAGCGTTTCAATATGTTTTGTGGCATTCTCTGATGAGACGATGTGCCCTAAGACGGGAAATGTTTCGTAGAAATCAGCGAAGAACTAGAACGGCTGGCAGGAGTGGAAACCGAAGTGTAAACCATCATAGAAACCACCGCTAACCAAGCAAAAGCGGAAAGCTTTGTCTTATTCACGAGGGTAGATTAAAATCATGTCAAAACTTTTCAAACATGCAAAATATGACAGAGACGGCTGAGTGCCATTCAGTTCCGCGTTTTCCAGTTTTGTCTCCGGAAACTTCCCTCCTACCAGTTGCTGTGCAGAAAGGCACAAAATGTATGTCCCCTCCTAAGAAGAAGCTCTCACTAGAAGAGCACAATTTTAACTGGTCGCGCACAATTCCAGGGGAATAAAATCCACCTGAGGTGAAATTTTGTAGAGGGTATTTACGTACGTACACACACCCGTATCACCGGTACCTAACCCACCAGAATATTGCTCCGATAGTACGCACCTCAATCACGGTCACGAACAGAGTTAAACTAAAACGATAGATGACTTTCAGGTGGCATAACGGCACTATGAGCTAAGAAACAGTGCCCATACTTTTGTAGGTGGTGGTGGCACTTCCTGTGTGGTGACCTTTGGTCGCTGGTATTACAGAGAGGTGAAGTTCAGACAGAAGACCCAAGAGCCACACAAAGCAGAGAGCACAATTAATTCATCAGGTCTGTTAGAAATATGCCGTGACTGTCTTATTTTCGGAATACGGTTTCAACCAACGTCGGTCCGAAATGTAATGGGTTTCAACTGGTGGTAGATGAGGTGCGCATTATGGATGATTGCCAAGAAGGACGAAACAACCCGAAAATGTTGAGTTCACTTGTTGGAGGGTCAGTCACATGGCACTGGACAACAAGTGTCTCAGGCTGGCATGTTGCGCCCAGGCTAGGTGCTTGCCTTGAGTGCATAGTAGCGTAGCGGCTGACGAGAAACGCTGTCATGGTCCCTAGAGAAGAGTGGCATCAGTATGGACGGGTTTCTCTTGTGGTGCAGCCCAAAACCGAAGGAACACTCGAGTTGCAATGTCTACCTGACATGTTTGGGATCTGAGCAATTCAGTGGCATTGCTACCAGAGGCACATACAAACAGTACCCCAAACTCAGCTCAAGTGAACAGCGCGTTGGCTAGTGATGGCAACCAACCAGTCGGGTACCGATCAAGCGGACAGTGTGGCGGCCTCTTAGAACGAAGCGTGACACATCTGTTTTTATGTCTCTATGTTCTTAGGACGTGACATCTGGCCCACACCAATCGTGTTCGTGCTTGACCTTACCCGTTAAGTACTGTTAATTCATGTGTTGTGCTTGCGTCCCGCTTGTCAGTCACGCCGCAACCGGGTACGTCAGTTTCCAAGCCGGTCGGTGTCTTGCGTGCGATTCCATCGGACAAGGCAGCAGCGCATTAGCGGTCACAGCAGTTAGAGGCCTGTTATCTTCACGGGCTGGCCGTTTGGGGGCTTGAACACCATTCGGTTCACGATACTGATTGGTCAAGACATAGTGGCTCAGGTTGAATGATGAATAGGAAAAAACAAATTACTTTTACCGCGTACTGGTAACTTCGATGTCTTAGTGTAAGGTAAGGACTACGAGTATCCTAATTAAACCAAAACAGCCGATAAAACTGAGGGAAATTACACGCTCTTTTGCTCCCGAAGCTTTTCTTATCGTAAGTAGAAATGCCTGATATAATGAGCATTCATTTTTACCACGAACATGCACCCATATGCACTGCGATAGTCTGGATCCTGTTCCACAATATACGGCAGTCGCCGTCGACCGTAACGCGCAAGTTGATTTAGTGCTCAAACTAACCGCTTCCCTGTAGTCGAGATGATAAACGTAGTTGTTTCAAATTGGTTGATCTGGTCAGCAGAGATACGGTTTATTTGTGCTAGTCAATCGATGTCTTCAGGAGTAAAATTAGTACATTCGGGGCATAAAAAATTTAAATAAGCTATTGGGAACAAATGAGAAATGGCGTAAAAAAAATAACGAGGACCGCAACTAAATGAATGGAAGCGAGTAGATGAGATTACTGATGTTAAAAGACCAAAAAGGACGCTTAAATGGTCTTCAGTAGAAAAAATAACCGAAATTTACGATCGATTGTGATCTTCTACATGGCGTCCATGGTATACGAGATAATCTACCAAGACAAAAATGGAACTGGAAGTGCTTGTTGTAACTCTGGCTGCTTTCGCAACAGCTTAGGGGGCGCGTTTTAACAGAAACCTATCCGACGAGGGAACACTCAATCGAAAAAAGCTTTCTATTAACCTCGAAGAGAAACTACGCCGTAAGAGGAGCCAGGAAGTCCACTTATTCGTTGCGTGCTCAATCCAGTGGAATCAGTGTTTTGTGTCTGCACACAAAAGAGCTCGCACAATTTAAGCTTTCATATAAGAATTGAGGGTAAGTAATCGATCCTGAAATGGCTGGATGACAAAAATATGACTGACCTTTTCGGAGTAAGTCGTGTCACTGCTTCGGAAACAGTGCAACATTCTTCTCATAAAATGTGAACTTTGTCTAGTTTATAGCTTCCATCTTCATTGCTTTCACGAAGCTTGTGCTAATGATTTTAACTACACAGAACGTGTGGTCAGCGCTGTAGTTTGTGCTCGCTCTATGCAATCCAACCAAAAATCGATTATGGGAGATAACAGTCTGAGTAGGGTAGCGGTGAACTTCCACAGTAACTCGCACGTTGTGCAAGAGCCCGTCGATCGATGGCGCGTTGCTCAAACGAAAGCCCATATTTAGGAACCGATTTCGATAGGTCATAAATATAATATATTTTCTATTAATTTAGCCTAACAAAGGGAGTAAAATGGCACCCTTAGAGGACCGTGATACATTGCTATCCCTAAGAAGGAACCCTTTGAAGAGGAACCATTCTCTTAGGGAGTCTGCAAAGACATTCGTTGTTGTCCAAATCGCCGATTGCCTGGTTTCGCCTGTATGTATTTATGAGAAATGCATCGGTTCTGTCACATTCAGCCTACCCTACAAGAGCAGCGTCATCTCACTCAACATACAGCACTCCTTTGGGCAATTGAAAAATGTCTCCCAACTGGGTTGTTTCATCGAGGAAGGAACCGAACAGCATCTAATGAAGTTCCACCTGTATCTGAGTGGGGGGCTACCTTGTATCTGCTAACTTGAGGGATTTTTCATTTCTCTTGAAAGAATGTCCCAAATATTCAATGTCCTTGCTTATCTGTTATTCATACCTGCTATCACAACATGGCGAACTTGTGCAATGTTTCTCAGCCCCGTCACATAGCACTGGCTTTCTCAACTAAGAACAGCTACACATGAGAGACTATCACGGAACTAATGGTGAATAAAACAAACTCGGGAAGTATCGAGTTGTTGTTTCATTCTATCTTTCAGCTGTATTGCCTCAATCGGTACTTCACTTGTGAACTGTTCCAACGAATGGGGCTCTAAAGTCAGTTCATCAATGAAGTCGATTCTAGTAAGAAAAAACCGACAAATGTGGCAAGTTGAGGCGTGCTTATCAAATGATCTTTTTGATGTGGTAAACTTGGATCAATGACATTCCAGTTGTGATACCCCATGTTGGAAAACCATAAGTATTTTCTGCTTCGAGGAGTCTGTTTCTCCAAGGAAAGAGTGAAATGAAAAAAATCCGTACCTCCGAAATCGTCCCGTGGATGTGATTGTTCGTGGAAAGGGAGGATCGATCACAATACAGCTTCTCTGGTTTCAGACAGTGAAGGCAGTGATGGTCATTGCGATCTATATTATGAGCTGCCACCTAACTTCCGTATCAAAATCGACCGGCCACTTTCGGGGTAGCAAATGATAAAGGAGTTACTGGACGTGAAAAGTTTAGGTCGTTTGTTTAAAAACAATGTTGTGGGTCGAGTTTGCAATAAGGACTGATCGTGAGCCGTCAAAGAGTTTTCAGCAACCCTTTGAGTAGTGTATTCCGTCAACTAACGTGTTGTCTAGTTAACACACTCGTGCCTGAGTGGTAGTAGTCGGCCCCAAAAGATTCGGGTTTTGAGGAAGCAAAGATGAAGGGCGTGAGTAAGGGCACACGAGTAAGGGCTTCCGTTAAAAATGTGGCTTATTCGGACTGAAAAATATACCCAATTAAGAGATCTGTTAAGCAAATGTGCTGGCAAGACGAACTGAGAGAGGCATTCTTGATGAAAAGTTGTCGCTTAAGAATTAGGTTTAGTAGTGATCCTTAAATTGGATCCCAAAAACTCCTTTCATGGCTGGACAGCATCTTTTTTTCAGATTTGGCAGTCTTCTCTACATGGGTACGTTGTTCTTTAGTACTAAACTTGATCTTTATAATGGGGTTATGAGAATGGATGTGACTCCGAAGCAGCTGAATGTACTTACTGCTTGAATTACGCAGATACCAAGCTTTTAAAGTGGAATTCGGGCATGAAAAACTGTCCAACAGAGAAAAGTAGAAAAGTGGTCTCGACGGAAGATGAGCATCTGTTCAGTCAACCTCCAGATGGTTTCAAATTACATAGGTAAAACGTGTCACTGTGTGTGAGTGAGCGACTAAAGAATTAAGTCCTGTTTCCGACCAATAGTAGAACCGCATTCGCTGCATTCGAGCAACCTCCAGTTCAAAAACGCAGTGGCCCGTACAGTTTGTGGAAATTCAGCAACATGCCACAGAACATCTTTACAACCCGTTCACAGTCGTGTCAGTATGGCGGTAAATTCACAGAATTTCGGCGAAATAGAGGAGTGGCACATTTTACCAAAACGGATAGGACGGATCAATAAGCCCTTTCCCCAACCCCCGACCAACACCCGAAACAAGAGACATGCACCTCATTGTGAAATGTAAAAGGGGAAACAGTTTTTAATGACTAAGGAACTTATAGTCTAAAAGAATGTTAGCCACAGAATTCCATTGAAAGGGATCACCCCGGCCCAGGCAAACGAATGGAGTGCGCTTTCAACACTACTCATATGGTCGATGAAAACTTTGGACAACCCACTGGCAGTTCTGTCCTTATCAGTAGTACTAAAAAGTAGTACGGCACCGTTTCAACCGAAACATTGGACAACCTTTTTACAGTACATGTTGTTGGGGAACATTAGAAAGGAAGGATTCAGGTGAATTTCAGCTGAGTCTCCAGTCAACACCAACTAAACTTGTGAGCGACTAGCCATCGCAACTAGCCATCGCAACAATACGTACAAATTGGTGTTCAAAGCTTGCCGATAATTCGGTAACTAGGGCTAGCTGCTGAGTCCTAAAAAGGGCAAAACTGGCAACGGGCCATCCAGAGATTTCATCGACCTAAGCAGTACTGAAGCGTGTTTCGATACCTTAAACTTCGTTCCGGCTGAAAGTGAGACGGCCTTTGTGCAACGCTTTCATTCTGAGAAATATTATAAATTGAGCAACTTGGTGACGTCCCGATGTGCTGCAATTGTAACTGTCGGATAAACACCTCATGAGTTTGATCGATTAGTTCACCGGCTATTTTTGCTGGAATTGGACACAGAAATGTTCAACAGCTGCCTATTTCCTACATCATCCGGGTTTTTAGCGATCTCCCTAGTCGGCGTAGCTTGCCCAGTACCAATCGCGACACTGGAATTACCGAATCACTCAGTTAGTACAGTGCTGGAAATTCGGATTTCGAGCGTGCCCGTACAGAAGTGCAGATTGTCAAGATCGTCTGCAATGAGTAGCTCGGTGTCCTTTCTAGCACGAATAAAAAATCTGACCGCTGTGAACATATATGAGTAGCGCTGTCATTAAAAACACTTTTACTGAAGCACATGGCACTTCGAATACTCATTAAGTGCTGACTGTCACAGGTTGACCACACCAAGTGACCTTTTAAAGAATAGATTTCTGTATCTGAAGGAGTTTATCTCACCATTATCGAGTGGTTGAAGCACAGCTGCGTGTGTATGGAGACCCAGTGACCATGATAGATAGCGGTAGTGATAACTTGTGGCTTGTGGCAAAGTATACGTCCATTAAGGCTCCCCTTGCCCGAATCAAACTGAACCAAGTTAGGGTATGTTAACCAACTAACTGAGCTCGAGATAGCTCAGTGGTTAAAGTGCGAATTTACTGACCAGAAGGTCCGTGGTTCGAAACCAACCTCAACACTTCGACTGCTCCTGTCTAGGTTTGGGCAACCTGACGGTATCTCGGCCCTCGTGTTTCCGTCGGGTGGCATGGCAGCTATGCACCAAAAGGGTGTTACAGCCGAACGATTATTATTTTGAATATTATGTTAACTAGTGTCCAGACCTTTTTAGGTCCTCAAGACACGCAGCATAGCTCCGCACTCGCGAATCTCCAGACATGTGATAGGCAAAGCGAGCATGTTATCATTATTCCATCAGCGCCAGCGGAACGTATTGTGACGTCAGAACAGGCGAATCCGTTCGTACTTGAGAGCTGCTCGTCCAAAGCCTCGGCAGACATAACTCTGCGCTTTATCCATTGCATCAACTGATCGAACCACTAGCCACAGGATTGTTCAGTTAGCTGACGACAGTATTATGTTCGAAGATCGGAAATTCGTATCAGGGTACAAATGGAATAAGTCGAATTAAAAGCGTTTTTAAACGCGATATTACACTGATTTATTCAAGTGAAAATTTATATGGAACGTTTAGGTCAGTGCAAAGATTTGTCGGGCGCTTTTTGTTCCGTCCTGGGGCTACATGGATGCTAATACATATGTTTACCATATGTTTACCGATGCTCAGTTATCGTTCATTAGGTCCATGTACAGTAAAACCACTCTGTGAAAAAATCTCCCAGGCATTCGATGGTGAGTGAAAGTGATGTGCTTAACAAAATGCTGAGTACCGTTCAGTCGGACTGGTGGTTTACGGACTCGTCACATGTCCTTTGATACGTTGAATTAACCAGGAAAATAGTTTGATAACCTGGCAATTGCTCAACAGCCGATTTGACCCACTGCTTTTATAGTAATCTACGAACTCGAGTCACGTGCATTGTCTCTCTCTCTGTCCCATTATACAA
The DNA here is from genome assembly GCA_004794785.1 of Opisthorchis felineus. Lineage (NCBI taxonomy): Eukaryota > Metazoa > Platyhelminthes > Trematoda > Opisthorchiida > Opisthorchiidae > Opisthorchis > Opisthorchis felineus. Next base: position 731,198 of record SJOL01006440.1, read on the forward strand.
ACTTCCCCCTGGACCTGATCTAAACAAATATGTAGCTAAAATACAAATCAAGATGGTCTTTTAATTGTTGGAAAGACTGTAATTGTGTGCAAGGGAAAACAAAAGAAACGATCCTGCGGCAGCATTGCAAAAGTGCTACAGACAGCGTGACTGGCTCCGGGCCAACATGCTTTGAAAATCCATCTCATTTAGTGATGGTTCTGATGGTGCGAATAAGCACTAGTGTTGAAGAATTCGTCGAAAAATGTGTTCACGCAGAAGAATAACAAAGAACAGTCATTGAGTACAAACATACAAACCTATCCATTCAGACCAAAGAATCCATTGTATCAGAGGTAGCGGAAGAACAAAAAGTCGCATACAAAACTGAGAAAGAGGAAATCGTGAACTACTGAAGCCTATCAAAATCATATTATAGTAAGCATTTTCTGGCTTAAGCGATGGTGTGCCGAAGCAATACCTTAGATGGTTTTTAATTCAGGAAATCCGGTTTTTGGCGCGCACCGGGCCCTCTCCCTATAACTTCACTTACGAATTTTATGTCAGGAAACAAAACCAACAGGGTTCAAGGCAAAATTTAGCCACCGTTATTATCGAGGGTGGCAGCTGCACCCCTATGTACCCCGAGGAGCGATGTGAACTTAGCAGTGAGGGTGACTGACCAACTATTTGGCTAGGTAGGCATGAGTAACAACATAAAGAACATTAAACGACTAAGTGCTACCGTAAATTTCGTACAGATCGTCACGTAAGAAACGGTCCCCTATATGGCATAGTTCTGAAGACCATTTAGTCCAACAACGTACGCTTTACCCCATTTATTTTACTCCAAAGGCCGCTGAAACATCAGTACGCCATGCGGACACTTGATTTACTATCGTGGCAAACAGCCAACATGGATTATTGATCGACTGGACGGTGGCTGGGATCACACACCCTAGAGTGAGTATGGCTTACTTCTGAGAACCTATCAACTAAGCGGTGTCCAAAGTGGAAGCCTTGTTGTTGGAATAATGCTGTACCCCGGCTTGTAAACATCCCGTTACCACGGCAAAAAGTTCAATGAAACGTTACTCACCATATGGAACTCAGATGTTACACTTTCCGGTGCTAATAATAGACTTCCGTTTCTGGGTTAAAATGGGACGAACAGCAGCCGGATGTGATGTATTCCGTTAGGGCCAGTACGAGAAAAAAAACCTGGTCTTGGGGCGACCAATGGCTGCCCTGAGGAGTGGATTGGTTGCACAAGCGCCATCAGAAATCACGATACGAAACCACACACACACACCCATGTGCCGCTTACGCGTCTGAAGCACGTATGTTGCCTTGTTCGGTAAACGGACGCTTCACTGACGCACGGGTGATCACCAATGCGCAAGTTGAGACACGTCACTGCCTCCTCGCGCATGCGCACACACGTACACATGTGTGTGCATCACCACACGTGTGTTTGGTGTCTATGGCCGTGTCAGTCCTACTGCGAACAGAGTGTGCATGTCTGGCCTACAACATGAGAACAGGTGTGGAGCACGGTGGATTTGGTGGGTTGTCCGACGCGCATGCCTAAACGCAAGAACGCAGCGGTTTGTGCGTCAAATCTGGGGCCCTGAAGTGGACGCTGGGATTTGTTTTTGTGGCGCTAGTCTCATAAGGACAGGGACAATGTATGTTTTACATCACGTCTCCTATTTGTATAGGTAAAAGTTGAAGGTCACGCGACTTCCCGTCAGGGGCAAACCTAGGACTGTCGAAACCAGGAATCAGAACTCGAGCTACTCCTTATACAGATGACGGCCCAACAAGTGCTTTTTTATTTAAAAAAGAGGCGCATAACCTAGTTTCCTGTTGTGCCTGGACATCACCATGAGTGGAAGAGTTCACGACACGAAATCGCATGATCTAGGTTTGGAAACCGCTAGGAGCAAAAATAGAGATACCTTGTTGTACTTCAAGCCCCGTAGCTTGAAGGTGCAGGCTACCTGGCGTCATGGGTAGCAAAAGGCTACCAGTAGAGTATAAAGCTCAGCGAACACGTGGAAAAGTGTAACCCACTTCCATGTGCCTTCCATTGGTGAACAGCATTGTTAGGTAAATGGCGTGTAGATTTTTGAGCATTCGACTTGGTAACACAGCAAGAGGCACTGCAATTCAGGGAAGCATGATACCCGGTTGGGAACCTCAGCGCCGATCAGCATGGGTGTTGGAGCAGGAATAGCATTGTTCAGTATGGTTTACTCACCGCTGTTTTATTAAGCTGTTTTGTGCAGTAAAGTGTTAGTGGGTCTGATCTTGGACTCAGTGCGTTCAACTAAATTTGGCGGTCTGGCGATTCGCCAGTGTTCCATTTGAGAATCTGCTCTGGATTTCGCACGCAATTTTCTTTGCACTCTCCAGTCAGTGATGGAGACCTTCACTGTTTTAGGTATGTACATTTAGTAGTGCATCGGATTTTCAGACGAGTTCGTTCTTCCACCGGACTTCTAATGGACAATAGCAGCAGGTTACAGAGTTCCCAATTCAAGCATGCTTTCTTCTCGGGATAAATTTGTTGGCTGACAGGCATTTGTTAGATGCCTCCATGACATCTCAGCTGTACGTTCCTACACAAGCAAGCTGCTGACCAGCCATAAATTAGCTGAATTGTACAGAGTTCACTCTCTCTTCCCGAAGGTTGAGACTGGTGTCTCCCCGAAATTCCACTGTTGATGACTCCCAACGAGGAGTGGTAAAATGTGTCTTGGCTTCTAAAGCAGACTGACTTCACCTGCTGGATGAAACCCAAGTTAGAATTTCAATCCATTTGGGTGGGTGGACTTTTACGCGAAGCAAACGATCCTCGCTAGAAATTTGCGTTTTTTTCGGGCAAAGTATTTCCCGGGGGATGAAACTGAGCATATGGTCGAAAATTTTGAGCGGAGTGTATGGCTTACCTGTAGGTCATCATTACTCACTTTCGCTGTGATGTGACACACGTTGTTTGCATTGCAGTGGTTCGCTAACTTGACGAGTGATCGATGGCGTGTGTTAACGTGTTAACGTGCCGAACCAAGATAACTAACCGTCGCAAGCAAACGGCATAATCGCTACATGATAATGTGATTGTTGGAATGGTATAACCTGGCGCATATAACGTACCCGTTATCGATCAGTTGGTTGAACCGGTTGAGTCATTTGATGGGCGGCGATGGTAAAAGGCCGAATGTACTTCATGCTGATTGGTTAGAGCTGATAAGCGTGGGTGGGTTCGAGCTGCCTGCATGAATTGTACGCTTTGGATAGCCCCGGAAGACCTTGCACATGACCCTCACACATAATCTAAGCGTTATACACCACAACAGTGACTGGTGTGAATACCGTTCGTTTCTTTGGGACCGTGCTCTTGAGAGGAGTTCTCTTACTCCCAGATTCGTTTGTTTCCAAAGCTAAACGTGGGACGATCCACTGGGTCTGACTTGATGTATAGGTTTTTTTTCTAAATCTTGTGTTGTCCTCAGTGCATTGTTTCAGTTGAAATCGTCTGATATTTACTTTGAAATGCTACATTTCCCAAATTTCCGGTATTGTGGACTCGCGATTCCTGCATATATTTTGTTGTACAAATGTTCTTTTGATAATTATACTTGACTGTCTGCTTACCGGTCGGCATCAGTTTGAGCAAGCCTACCCAATATCTGATGTCAGAAACTTGAGGCTATCGATTTGTCAGAGTTGGCTCATCAGGATGTTTTTATCCTGGCCACCGGGACGCTGCCGATATAGCTGCACTAACGCTATTGATTTTTACTGTGTGAGACAATTCATGACCCATGACCATGGGGGATTTTCTGCCATTCGACTTGACGGGCGTTAAAATGTACCGCAAGATTCACTTCTCCATTTCAAATGTTGCACAGACTACTGAATATTGTGCAGTTTCGTTCATCGTCGATGTACTTTCAGTCGTTGTCGTCCCCTGTTTTAATTGCATACCAGAATGCCAGTTGAGCAATCAGTGGCCATCTGCAGCATGTAAATCGGTCCCTACGCAGGATCTGTCTGTCTGTTCAGCACGGAGTTTTGTAGTCCTGACCGTTATTGTAAGCTGATAAGTGCCGAACACCCGTGGAATGTCATCACCGCAAAGACATAATAATGGTTGAAATGGCCAGTTGGCTCTGGTATGAGTGTGACCTTAACATCCGAAATAAGCGTCATCATGGATCAGTCGCTATTTGCAAGATTGTTGAAAACTATTTAGTAGCTCACTGCCAGTTTCGTCTTCCCTAGAACCCATCAGGTAAGTGGAGTCCCCGGGGTTTCCTTCAACCTCCTTTCCTAACTGAACAGGTAGAGTTAAACATTCGGCTTCACCATCACCTGGAGTTAACAGAGGACTCAAGTGAATACTGGCTGGATTTCTGGTAACTATTGATACCTTATGAGCCATAAGAGTGAAGAAACCGGAAGTGAGATGTCAAAGGGATTTAAGCAACCTTGTTAGTAGTGTTTCGTCAAGGAAAATTACTTAGATATCTTAAAATTTGTGTAGCATATTCAGTTGAAGAGTAGTATACACGAGCTTTCCGGCGGATATTCTGAGTCTCTCGCTACCACCAGTTTCCTTTGCAAACAAATGTGGAAACACCTCTCCTCCATTCCCGATTTGTGTTGAGACCTCACAGCAAATCATTGCCTATCCATACTTGTTTCCCAAGCGAACGGAGACCTTGAAGTATGCTATTTTAGCTTTCATTCTGATGGAGACACTTAATGCCTGAAGGCAACCAAAGGAATATTTCTCATCAAATGAAAATTGGGCATCCATGTTGTTTCTGTTTCCGCACATGTACCGAGAAGAAGCAGAGCAACAAACCGGATGCCCGGGCACTTGGTGTCCGAATGTCCCTCTCGATTTCATGACCTGTGTACCACTTACAGGTGTTTGGAAATTGGCGTCCCACTAGTCCTTACACTCAGAACTCTACTTTTGCCCTCATCTTGGACTCCGTGATTATGGTGTAAACTACTGAACAAAAGGTCTCTTGCCCGAAACCGGTGTTGACTTTTCCGTTTCTTATAGTTAGCCTTGGGTATTCTAACAAATATTTTATACTTCTTACGTCTTTTACACTGCACTGATTGACTGATTGGTTTATCAGTCCACACTCTACAAACCAGACTGCTCTTTAGCGTTTACACAACGACTTATTCCATCAGACACGTTGAAGTAAACGATAAATGACCCTCCATTCAACCGTTTTATGTGGAACAGACAACAGGAATAACTTTCCCAAGTCTCTTTTGGGAGGTGGTGAAAAACACAGCAGACAACGAAGAGACAGACAGAATATTTTTCTGCCTTGGCTGTTAAGTTGACAGCAGACAACATCGTGTGCATTGTTCCGTTGGTTTTACTTCTCTTGTTTTTTTCCATCTTGTGGAGATAAGTGTCTGGAAAAAAGTTGGGACCGTCTGCTCCAAGTGTTCACTCAGTGGCAAACCAATAAACCAAGAACGCTCGCGTCACGTGGTTTTTAGGCTTTGTTTTCCATTGCAATCATTGTTCTAGAAAACAGTCAATTAGAAACACACCACGGCACTGCCACTACGAGTTCGACCGTGTAACGGCAGTCTGGTGAGCTGTCGGTTGCAACTGAAAAGGTATGTGTAACAGGTTGGCAACTGATGGAACGTTATTACGCTCAGCAAACCACGTGACAGGCTCTAGCTGTTGAGGCTATCGGTGGGGCGTGGGTGGACTGAGCGATGGGTGTGGAACACAAATAGTCCGAATTATGGGTTCTTTTGAGGCTACTGTTCCGATTGTCTGGACCTGAGATAGGCGTGTCTGAAGTGAGCTTTTGGTGGTTTGCTTACAAGCATTCGCAGAACTGCGAAAATTTTACATGGATTTTTGTTTTTATAATACCACCTGCTTCAGTGTAAATGAACATCGACTGATGTGCCATCTTCCGAAACTTTTCTACGACAATCACCAGTCTAGGGGCAGTGCACCGGTTTGTTTTATCGATAAATGATTCAACTACTGCAGGATTCAGTTCGTAAGGAATTTACTTATTACTCCTGTCTGTTGACATTCGTATGTTCACCTGCGCGTTCCGTCATCAGCGGGTTTCTGATGGAAAGTTCAAACGCAACACTCGCTCTTTTCGTACTATCCGGAGTCCGTTTCTTGACTGTGCACACCATATGAGTCAGCACATCCTTTGCAGTGTGCTGCTCTAGTGTAGACTACAATACTGAAACTTTAATGTTTTGACCTAGTAAACGGACAAAATCGCTGGGTGTGCTAATGCTCTCACGCTGTGCCTAATGTTACGACGGGACGATACCTCCATCACTTGTTGGATTGACTATCAACAAACTATAGGTAGCTCAGAAAGAATGACCAGTTCTCACAACTTGTGTGACCCTTCCCTCTGGGAAGTCGTCGTTCGAGCAGCCAGTCGATACGTGGCCACGTGATGTGAATTCCGTGGTTGAAGAACCAGTGACATTATATTGTCTATGCGCGAGTTAATTGAACTGCTGATCAGCTGTTTGTGATCCCACGGCATCGTTTTCAACTACTAATCACGGGGTCGTGGGTTCGACTTCCCCAAGGAGTTAGTAAGATGGACGTTGCTGATGATTCCCAACAAGGATGAAGCAGCCGTGCAGTGTTTCTCGGTTGTTCAGCCTAGAGTAGGACGAAATCTGGACTGAGATTTTAACATCTCCCCATACTACCAAAAACCCTTATTGCAAGTACCTGGTGAATTGCACTGGGACTAGCAGATATCACATGCAGTTCCTGGAAAATACCGTTGTGTACATGGTACCGTTCGGACACACCCATATAGCCCGATGTTTTGTTACGTTGAAGCAGACTGAATGTGACTGAAAACGTCAAAAAAGATTCCGGAATGGTCGAAGAGTAAATGGTGTCTGTAAGCAAACAACTAGATGCCCACTTCAGACTGGCTCACCCAGGTCTAGACAAATGGGACCGTGGTCTCGGACTATCCCTAATTCAGACGCTAGACAGGTAGTACTCCCGTTCCCCCCCCCATCAGCACCACCACATCGCACGTGGCCTCAGTAACAATATATTATCCCTTGTTTTGTTTAGGGTAACGCACTTGCTCCAGTTGTCCGCCTAGTATACGCCTCTAAAGTGTCCGACTGACAGATCACTAGATTGCCGCTAGAAGATGGAATACTGAGTGGCAGCAAAAGCGGCATTACCGTGGCGTGTCTAATATGATAAGTTTCTAGGGTAAACTGCCATTGTGAATAGCTATCAGTGAATGTAACGAAGATCACAGATTACCTGATGAAGCCAAACCTGTCATGCAGATGAGTGAACACTGCAAAAACTGCTCTAGCCTAAAATGTTTCTAGGCATTTTTATCTTCACAAGATAGAGTAAAACCGAGTAAAGCAGCGAGGCCGATTGAACTTCGCATATTGTGTTGTCTGCTATCAGCTCCTTCCACCAGAGTGATTTACTTGGTCGGGAGGGAGAGGGAGGGTGGAGATCCCAGATTCGAAGGTGCAAACCACTGGATCACTAATAGTGGTCTGACTTCCAAATCAATATACACCTTTCCTTACAAGTTTCTCTATTATTTTTTTCGAATCGATGCCGAATGTATGTATGTTAATCACAGTGTTGTTCAAACTACCAGCCCGGAGGTCACGAGCTTTAGACTCCCTACTGGAGTGCCGTGAAATGCGCACTGCTTATGATTCCCAATAAGGATAAAGCAGTTGTACTGTGCCTCTCAGCTTTTCAAAATAGATTGGTTTCACTTACAAGTCGAAATCTTCGTTGAAAATAAATTAATTGTTTCACTCTGGCGCTTATCAGTGAAATTCGCTACTTGGTGCAAAAATGACTCTGTGCGTGTCTGATGTTGGCCGGTCTCCAGGGTTGCAAACTTTAACTTCAAACAGGCCTATCCCCCTATACGGACCCGAGACATCCATCAGCTGGATAGCTTAAAATGCCTATCAACTAACGATTCTTAAAGGAACGGGCCCATTACTGACACAACGATAAGGCAAGCAGGCAACTAGCAGCGTGACAATAACTGTCACAGTGTTACATATCCAAACCGAGGCTCCAATGAAGTGAGGATGCATAGCCCGACGGACTGCTTTTCAGCTTGTACGGAAGTCGATCTTGTCCCACTGTGACGGCTTTTCATCAAAACAATGCTTTACACTTTAAGCCTCTGTTCCAAGTGATTCTACTCTTTGTTGTGTTATCGGACGGACCTAGACTGCGTGGTGAAAAAGTCGTTACCATTCAGTAGTGCTATATGCCTGTTGAAAGGATTCAAGTTGGACAAGCGAGGGTTGTTCATTTCCAGTGCCAGTCGCCTACTGTTGGTTAGCGTCGACGCTAATGTGAGAAGTTAAGGGATACACCGTTCGCGTGACCTGGTCTTGTCAGACATCCAGCCAAACCGACCAAGCGAACGCCTAAACCAGCCGCTGTTGGTGCTCGTTAGAGCTTGTCACTCTATTTCACCGAGGCAAGGAACTAATGCCTCCTGCTTTCATAAGCAATTCAGAGTGCTATAAGGCTAATCTGTCCTCTCACATCTGTCCTCTGACCCTTGCAGTTTGCTTTGCAGTCATTAGATGAGCAAGAAGGGTAAAGGTTCGGTTTCTTCATGGCAACACGCACAACGGTATTGAGGTTTGGACATAGACCACTTTAACACAGAGGATGATATATCTCGAAAAAAATGTGAAGGCAAAGACGAACCGACTACTAGCATGAAATTAAAGGCCTAGAAGGCCTACACTTGGTCATCGTAACTAATTAAATAGAGGTGCGCGCGTCTGGCCCGTTTACTCGTTGATGAGACGAACATGTGTTGAACAATTGCTGCAAGAAGACAAAGTTCCTCAAACAAACGTGTGTTTGTGACAGTTCGCGTGCTTTGTTCCACCGTATTCGTCTGGGGATAATGTCCGTTGGAATCACAAGAATCTTTCGAGTTGAAAAACTCTCCGTATGATGAGTTGGTCTTGAATATGGGGTGGTTTATTGAGATCGGTCCGTATTTGCCCGTTTCTTACTATTCCCCCCTCATTTCAGTTGACAATCTTCTTTCTTATTCAGATTCTCTTTGTTTTTTTCTTTTGTTATGAAAAATGGGAAGAATCCAAATGTGCACTCATTCTTCTCCATGCAAATGCCTATCCATCATGACAGTGCGATTCTGACATAATGGGGGTGATATTCGAAATTTGACACTCCGCATGCTACACTAATTTGATTCTGCTAAACACTTGCCCACCACTTCGTTACTGAGGAATCAACTAATCACCGAAATACTTGTTAGTGAGTGACCTGATACAATTCATGTCCGACAAAATATCACCAAATGAATAGGGACTCACTCATCTGTGAAGTCACGAACCACGTGTTCAAAGGGTATTCACAGGTTTTTCCGTTTGACTGAAAGAGACGTGAACAGAATGGTCAGGATGTTGATAATTTATTGTAGCGAGGGGGTAACTATCACATAATGTGCAGCAGTTGTAGGCAGCAGTTGTAGGATCACATGTCAATCCATCGAGTACAATTTCAACAGATTACCGTGACTGCTTTTCATTGTAAATGAGAGTCCCCATAAGGATGATTGGACCAGAGGTCAACATTCGGCCCATATACTGCTAATCAGACTTCTCTGAATAGCTGGCTGAATTTCTCGCGAGACCAGCAACCTCAGTGCACTGATCCTTGGAAAGAAACCCATCTGAAAAGAAACCATTTCCAAGGACAGTCCATGTCGTGCACCCTCTTCCAGATTTTTGTAGGATTTCTGTCTTCGGAGAGGCTAACTACACATAAAGCAGGGATTCCATTAGGTTTCTTCAAGAAACGATTCCCTTAACTCTCAAAGAAGGACCATGGATTCCGCGAAAACATGACGGAAAATACAACGAAACATCGCATGTTTCAGGGATCAGATGGCAATTTTACATTATATAAGCCGATACACACGAGACTTCTGAAGTGCTCCAAAGTTCAGGCAGAACATACAACTCACCGTAGCGTGGGACTGAGCCTACCTGATGAGTCTCAAGAAGGGCGAAACTAATCGTGCGATGTAGAAGAGTTTCCAGCAACCTTATAAGTAGCATGTTATGTCAAGTTCAGAGGATTTTTTATGATTCGGTTTAGTTTACTTCACACTAGTTCACTACCAAGCGATCGAGTGAATTGAGATTATGTCTTGGAATAGAGAACACCATGGGAAAAGGGACTATTTGATCTCTCCTGTGGAGTGTACTCCCTTCGGGAGAAACCAGTGTACTGAATCGTGAAAAATTCCCTGGCCCCCAGAAGTCAATTTTTACTCAAGCTGTTCGGTGATCTTCGATTGATATGTAGATAATACCAACACATGGTGTGCATCACTTGTCCTGATCATAATCTTCTGTTGTTGCGCTGCAAACCAATCGCAGTATATCTCTGCTTCACCAGCAGTGGAGGAAATTCATGTCTGCTGAACGAAAGAGACTCATTTTCAATAATTTCCCAACACAACATTTCTTGTGTCGGCCAGTGAGACTAGGCGGTGAGGTTAACCAAAGCAAGTTATGATTCCTTAACACATCAGAAGAGCTTTCAATCCCTCGTGGACTTTCCTAGGCTATTTGAGAGGCGTGTCATGGACCAGGAACTTTGAAGAAACAATGGTGAATGAGAGATTTCATTTTGAGGGGAGTTGTACTAGTGCACTCGATTTGGTGTTTGCAGAGTCTGGTGATGGGTTAATAGTACTTGCTGAAAGGTTGGGCAATATCAAACGAGATCAGCGAAATCACTTTAAGTGAGATGGACATACGCTGTGGGAAATACTGAATTCGACTCAGGGCAGGGGTCGATATTGCTTTGGATCCAAGGATATTCAAAGAGACACCGATTTCTTAGAACTTCAGCTTACGTGTGTGTGTCTAAAAATAGAACTGTATTACCAGATTGAGTCATATAAGGGGAATTTCATTCTGAAATTAGTGTCAGTCAATGCCGAGAAGCCGGAGAGCACCTCACGTTTGTCTCATCATTTGTAGCACGCGTCAGCGGAGGGGTATAGCGCTCAGCTACTGACCAGAAGGTCACGAACTCGATCCTCCCAAGAGATTCGTGTTGTGCAGTTTGCTTTTCAGCACAGATTGACTTCATTTGCAAGCTGGAACTGCAACAGAAACTTTCACTTCTCCACACTTCTTAAAAACCACTGATCCAATAAGATCAAGTCAAATTGAGAAAAGTGCTAGGGACCGAAATGTGCCCAATCACAAAGGGCCCATTGAAGCATGTCAAGACCTGAAAAAGGGACGAGCATTCAAAACACCAATCTGGTGAGCGGATTTATCCAACTGACAGAAGCTACCTAAGAATAAGTGTTTGTCACGATAGAAGTACCAAAAAAGGAAGTTTTTAGTGGTCGTTAATCATTTCGCTGCGCCTGCCACTTAGCTTGCCGACTTGTCTCCTCCTCAGTTGAGGAGACAGATCAACGACCACCTGATTCACCACCAAAAAATTAAGGTAACCAGTGACTGTTGCGTAGGTTAGTGGGTTAATTTACACGTTCACTATTATTATTGCCACTCAACATACCAACGAAGGTAAGGAATACAGACCACAATGCGACATTGTTTGAAGCGAACCAAAGGGGTTCAAAAAAAGGTGTTTTTCAGTTAGCCAATCCCCGCAATATATATAAACGCGAGCAAGTAAGGATAAATGACCCACCCATCAGCGCACTGATGATGCCACCTCGTTTGGTGATGAAACAGTTGACGAAACTGCCATGCTCGGCCAATTAATTGATCACCAGTGAACGCACTCGAGCTACAAACATTCCGGTACACAAATTTAGAGAAGGGAACCAGGTGTCCGCCAGGAATCTCTCGCAGTTATGAGGGGCCACGCAATGCTTGAAGACTCCAAAACTCTCAAATATACCCCTATTCCCCACCTGTAGACATAGTTCAGGGACATATCCCAGAAACAGTAGTCACAGAATACAAAAACGAGGCATTACAACCATTGTGGGAGATTTTTGGACTTCTAGGTTCCCAGATAACGCCGAGGGAGTACCCACTGGGTATAAAGTGTTTGTCGTCGAACTTCCGTGTACGTGCAGTAAGCGTGTGTGGGACATCTTGAATTACTTGAGACGATTATTCACAAGTATTTCACCACGAAAGACCCTGAAATGCAGACCTCAATGACACTGAACAACGACTGGTTATCCTAAAGCCTAATGTGCATGGAAGAAAGAGCGTCAACGCGCCTCATGTGTTTGGAAAAATTCGATCGGGGAGAAATTAAACCCTGAGGAGCTCCCTGCAGCTGAGGTCGGAATTCCTATTGTCCAAGTCATCAATCCGGAATACTTCTTTTGAAGGTAGTTGCCACAGTTTTGTCTTTTGACTTTTGTTGACTAAGACATTACTGCCCAATCTAATTTCAAGTTATCTGCTTTCCGATCCCCCTGTTGCTTTTTCTTCACATAAGAACCATAGCCTTCCTAATTTCAAGTGAAAAACATGTTGAGACTCTACTCCAGTTTACTTTGCCTTACTTCACAGCACTGTATCGCACTGTGCTATAATACGGTATACTACTATACTATGCTATGCTATACTATACTATACTAGAGTATAAAATACTATACTATACCATACTATGCTGTACTGCTGCTGCACTATACTATACCACACTATTCTATATTGTACTATACTGTACTAATTTACGGAAAACTCTTGATATATATTTGTCGTGTAAATCCTACGAAGCATGGGGAACTGAAAAGAATTCCAACCCATCACCATAGACGGGAGCAATCGATGGGAGTTGGGTGTGGTGTGGTGTCGAACCACGGATCTCCTGTCCAGAATTCCTCACACCACCTACTACTCCGCCGTAATCTTTTACAGGATGTTCATGTTTACCCTATAGGACCAAATCGAAATAAAACCTTTTACAGAGATTAATAGCAAATGACCATTGAGAGAACAGATCACTGCTGATGCGATTTCGCTGGGTCTCTTCCTTCAATCGTCAACAAGAAAGGTTAATTTTGGAATGTTGAAAGATAATGACAAAGCCCGGAAGCACGTGGATATTTTGTTGGATGACTTGCCGTTCTACGCTTCCCATCCTGCTTGTCCTTCAGTGGGCAGACCAACTCGTGCTGTGAAAACTGTCACATACTTTATCACTCACTGACACAGCTAGTGAACGCATTAATGGATATCTTCATCTCAGGCATATGTGGGAACGATCTTGACCAAAATGTTGGAGTGTACTTTACCAACCACGCAAAGTAGTACGGTTATCTCTGATGTGCCTATCAAATTGTAAAATCTCGGGGTGGATAACCAAGAACACTGACAATCAAACAGAAATCCCTGGTAGAAGATGCACCGGTTTACGAATAAAACCCACCGTAGTGAGTTGACTTGACGATCAATGCAATGGTTATAGACGAGATTACACCGTTTTCTTGTGTATTGTTGGTGACCGAACGGCGCTCTAGCCTATCGGTGTTTAAGAGTACTGCGGAGTCCCTCTCGTACAAAGAACTACATTGATGAACAGCGAAACCGGCAGTTCCAGGAGGGAGGCTGCCTATAGGGGGGATAATTCCAACCTTATTTCAAGTATTTTAGTATTCCTGGTGCTTCTGTCCAACAGATCAATTACTGAAAACTGGTTTTGATTGGACAATCGTGAGAAAAACTCTGCTTTGACAACGCCAACAGAGCATACTGAATCTTGACGCAGCTCTCACAGCATGACGGAAATTAGAAGTCAGATAGATCTGAACTCTTTCAGTTCGATAGTGTCTGCTTTGTCCATTTACCACCCTTTGAATGAGTTGTAGTACAGCTGATACAACCTCTCATTTGCTGTTTCGTTAGATTCCACTGCCACGACTTGATGTGAAATCGTAACCGAACAAACCGGGATTGTCATTACCAAATCACAACTAACCTCAAATTTACAGCTAGTTTCAGCACTGATGCCCATGTGTTCTTGAGTGCAGCAGGGCATAGAATCACAGTAATGTTCAGTCAGCTCATAAAACGAATACGTAAAAGTTTACCATGAAGGAAACTACTCACAAGGTTGCTGAAAACTCTTCGACAGTCCAAGACCGGTTTCGTTCTTCTTGGGGCTGATCAGGTAGGCGCAGTCCCCGAAACCCAAATAGACACTAATTGGAGTGAGAACCCAAAAACCAATTGAGATATTGTGAGTCTGTCTGCCCATATCGATGGAAAATACGGCATCAAATCGATCCTTATGTAGATGGTTTCCATACACGTTTTTTAGTGATTAGACTGCGACCTGCCGACTAGTGTTCTTTTCGGGACATAAGTTGATTAATTCAACTCGTCTCGAATCCCTCCAACCGAATACCAATTCATTTTTGGCTGACTTCACCAAAATATGACTTTGCGGTCAAGGAGGAATCGGCTGAACAGTTGAAATTCTTCTGGTAAAAAATGTCCATATTGGGAAATAGCCGACCAGTCGTCGTCTGACTATAGCTTTGTCCCCTCTAAATGAGAACCTTGTATACCATGAGAAGAATGGACGAGGACTGCTGGCGTAATCACTACAGTTTGGAGTGTAAGCTAATTTATCCTAGGTTAGGTGGGAAATGGACGGTTTTGTGTAGACAAACAATAGATTTCCCAAGCTCTTCTTTAAAACATCCCTGAAAACCATGTTTGTCTGGCATTTGCTTACCCATTAGTGGGGAAGAAAACATTCGAAATTGGCGCTGTGGATGATGGCTGTCTATTGACCGGGTGTGTGTTGATCTCTTGGCTGAAATTAGCCCACAGCTTGCGAGCTTTGCCTCACTATCCGGGGAGAAGTCTCCGGTTTATGGCTAGGTTGATCTCCTGGCTTTTCTACCTGAGGCAATGCAGTTTTCAATGGGATAAGGTAGTTGAAGGGGAGCTTCTTCGAAATCTGATTGGTCCACTTGCGAATTATGTTGCGATATGGTCTGTACTCTTTATATTTGTCCAGTGACAAGCTTGACTGAAGAGTGAAGATTTCTAAGGCACTCGCTCACAACAAGACTGTTGTTTGGGACAACTCCCATTATCCCAAACAACCTACTTTCTTGTATATGCGTAAAACACAATGCTCATAAGGTTGCTGAAAACACTTCGGCAGCCCACTACCTACTTTCTTTACTTCCACATATTCTTATGACTGACACCTCCCTGTCAGTGAATGAAACTCAGCTCTTGATAGTGCCCCTTTTCTCAACTGATCATTAGCTTTTCGGTGGATTATCAAATAGTTTGACGTTTGTCTTATCCGATGTTTTGGCTAATAGCGTGGATTATCGGTAGGAATCTCAAAGCACTGAAATGAAACCCGCTGGTCAATGGCCAGGATTACTTTGTGTTACTTTGTGTGCAGTTTCATCAAGTCAGCTTTGCAATACAAATCGTTCCTCCCTAGCTTATTTTTGGATTCATTCCCGTAGTAGACGTCCCTATGAAAAATTTAGAGAATTGACAGAACCTATACGCTGTATAATCTTGTCTGCATCACTTCTGATTATGTCAGTGCAATATGAAACCTGTGGCTTTAGACTATATAGGGCAACCACAGGCACAAAACTAGTGGTTCGACACTACTCTAACTAGCTGATTATTTGAAAATATACAGTTGAGGTCATCATTTCGACCTTAAACAAGCCTGCCAGTCGAGCCACATAAAATTTGATTTTTCGGAGCGGGTGAACTTTACTCAACCCTGTGGGTGACGAAACTACATGCAAACTGTCACTTCTGGTTACTGGCTGTTGGACGAATAGGTATAGAGGGCGATGTTGTCGTACAACAATTCTCTTGGGAGCAGTTTATTTTCGTCCGCGCATTAACTCGGCTTGCTAGGATTCCATAAGAGCATAGATGAAGTGACGTAAAGAACTATGACCTCGCAGCCTCACTTTGGACAGGGAACGCTTTTTTAGTACTCGATAATTTCATTTGGAAAACGCCGTTGTGGAGTGAGCTTAGCGCTTGATAAATGGAGGCATTGTCGCTTCAGTGCCTTGTTAGTGTGAGAAGATCTGGGAATTTCAGTGCAGACTTCGTCCTTTAGGTAAGACCAATCTATACTAAAAGGCCGGGGAGCACTCTACAGCTGTTTTATCCTTATTGGGAATTATCAGCAGTGCTCATCTCACGAAACTTAAGTAGGACGTTTCGAACCCGCGACCTCCTGGCTAGTAGTTGAACTCCTAAACACTCGGCGAAGAACAGCTGAGCAGCAGCGCGCTTCAAACGAGCGGGTTGTGGCCGAAGAGTGAAGTGTTCAAACTACTAGCCGCAGGGTCGCAGTTTCAAAATTACTCGGAGCATTGTGAAATGCGCACTTTTGATTATTCTTAATAAGGATCAAACAGCTGCACAGTGCCTGTCGGCTTTTCAGCATAGATTAGCTTCACTTGCGGGACGAAATCTCCATTAAACTGGTTTTATCTGATGCCCATTAAACAGCATCCCTCCTTAAAGGTAGGTTAGAACACAAAATGAATTCTTAAAGATCCATCGCGTCTTATGAGTAATAATTTCTGCCGGATGAAAACAACACATTACTGACTACTGGTTGTCCTCTCCTGGAAATCGACAAATTCAACGGAAAATTTATGATACTGAAGGGCCACTCTCTACAGTGACAATTTCTGCGAACTCATAAACGCATTTTCTCACAGCAGGGACGACCAGGTGATCATCTAATTGGTTCGCTGGTGTGATGCTCCTAAAGTGAAGCCCGATACAATTTAGAGTTGTTTTCGTGAAATGAGGAGACGCCTATGACTGTTAGCGAAACTACGACTCCTCCTCGGTGCGGCTCCCTTTAGAAGGCTCAATACCATTTCGGCATCGCACAGATATCAGCTTGTGATGAAGCACCGCCCTCCTAACCACTTCAGTGGACACCATCACCGTTCGCTTGCTTGGTCCAGGTACTGTTCCTTTCGCTTTGCTACGTTTGCCACCTCTTAGTCAGCATAGCACAAGGGACGAACGTATGCATGGCAGGGCAGCTGCATGGTTCTCGGAGCAGGTTTGGATAAAGATGACAAACTTTTCAAAAAATGCACTCATTTGCCTACCGATCCGGTGTTCAACGGAGACTCACCTGAATCTGAGCTAAATCGCTCCTTCAACTTTATCTTCTACTTGAACCCAAATTGCACGAAATTAGCGAAATTCACTCATTTGCAAACAAATTTGGTCTTGCGGGAGACTCACCTAGAACCCGGCTGAATCCCTCGTTTATGGTGTTTTTAAAAGTGAGTGTATTTTGCTGAATATTCTTCGCTTTGGTTGGTATTCAATGAATGATGTGTGTATGGTGCTGTGATATACACTTGCCGGGAATTGGCGTGAATCAATAAGTAACGCTGAAGGTCAGGACTGATAAAATTGATGTGAATTTGGTAAGTCATGTGGAGCCAATAGGTAAATGCCCGGCAAGAGTGGACAATTTCTGTACAAGACGTTTTTTATACAAAATCTTGGCTTAAAAATACAAATTACTAATACAGGAAGAAGGTTAGTGCTTAGAAACTTTAGTGTACTTTACTAAGTGGCCTAAAGGCATTTGAAGCGTCGGTTCTGTACCTGATGACAAGTAGATGGGGTAAAACACAACTATTTACGTTACGCCGTTTCCAGCTCTTCAATGCATACGTTTTGCCAATTACCTCGTTGTTCGACCAATGTAGCTGTCTCCACAGTAGCAGACAGACATATTGAGGTTTGAAGGGAGAGTTTATCTTTTAGCCCTTGTCCAATGATATGTTGGCTGGTGAAGGTTACTTTCAAGCGGGCGGCAAGGAATGTTCTGGTAAAAGTTCTTCGTAATCCTCCTATCAAAACCTCACTTATCACATCACCTTCAAACGCTAGACGGGCACAAATTAACTTGGGTTTTCCTCCTCTATAGCTTCTTTCGGAGGCCTCAGTTTGAGACGTTTCCTCAGAAACCTTTCTGG
The DNA here is from genome assembly GCA_004794785.1 of Opisthorchis felineus. NCBI lineage: Eukaryota > Metazoa > Platyhelminthes > Trematoda > Opisthorchiida > Opisthorchiidae > Opisthorchis > Opisthorchis felineus. Next base: position 749,263 of record SJOL01006440.1, read on the forward strand.
ATAGTCATTTCGTTGAAACAGACTTTTCAGAAGGTCTACTTCCTACTCCAACGTTTTCTGGGCAGTATCATTACGGGCAATGTACGAGGTCCCCTCTGACCTTGAGGGGAAAAAGCTGCGAAATTGTGGGCACTGGACTGTCCATGTTGGCTTGCGGCATACCAATCGTTTTATTGATCCCTATTGTGTACTAGTCAGTAACACGTCAGAAAAGGGCAGCTGATTCACCTGTTCAATTTCGCATGTAAAAGATATGTCCAGATGGGCCTTATTGAAAATGTTCAGAATAGAGACAGAACCGACTGAACTATCACACAGTACGAAACTGCAATCAAAACATCCGCCATATAAGTCAAAAGTTTGTATCGTACTGGTCAATGTCGTATTTTCCAGTTTGGACATGAATACATCTGTGAGCACTGGACCAGATGGAGAGACCTTGGCCACTCCGTTTATCTGTCTGTAAAATCGTGCATCGAACAGGAAGTGAACGTTTATCGTACAGGGTAAAGTCAATTCTCTCGGTTTCTCCGGAGGCAAAACAGTTGGCATATTATGACCTTCAGTGTAGGGTTTTTAGAAGCCGGACATCCGTAAACAGGGATGGAACGTCTAGAGATAGAATCTGTTCATACCTTTAATACGGTCAATAAAATGAAACATGTCATATACACTGTTGTTCCACGGTGGCTCAGATCCGTTCTAACACGTTGTACAACCACTTGGCTAGATCAGGGCATGATGAGTTAGGTACAACGAGACACCAACCTTGAACACTTTAGGTGGCTTACACAAACGAGGAATGTGGGTTCCTGCAAGCCTGACTTGCTGATATTGTTTTGGAGTGATACAGCTGCACTCTCCAGTTCTTTCAGACAATCATCTAGTTAGATCTTGGCCTTCCGAATATTATCTTTTGCTTTGGTCAACAGTTTAGGTTTTATGTTATCATTGAGGATTGGTTCCGAAATAATCTTTCATCTTTAAAATTATTTAACCTCACACCCTTTATCTGATTCGGTATGAGCAATGTTGCTGTCTTTCGCGACACGACATACTACTTATGAGGTCGCTGAAAACTCTTCGATAGCACAATACACGTTTCACCCTTTTTGGGGCTCATCAGGTTCCCACCAGTATTGTGCTCTACTTGAACACCAAATCGTGCGCAACTGGCAAAATGCAGCCGTTTGCAAATTACATTGGTGTTAACAAGAGACTCGACTGAATCCCAGCTGAATCTCTCGTTTATGTTGAATAGTTTTTAGCAGTCACTTAGTTGCTTCACAGGTCCCATCAAATTCGTGCAAATTTTATCAGTCCTCACCTTTAGCATTACTCATCAGTGTTAAGCAGGTCAAATTTACAGGCTGTTTGGATCAACTTTGTGAGTTACTTACGTATGTTTCAGCCATATGAAGAGAGGTCGAAAAGATTACCTTCTCTGAGATGGTGTTATTCATAACTGATAATGGGAATATTTCAGACATTCACGTAAGCTCGAGTTGGAGGAGCTCGCTGTTGCCTACTTCATCGAGGTTTTGTGCTAAACACCACTTACATTGCATACGTCATGAGTTGCTTGATAGTTGACCGATTAGTCGATCGATATCGATGTGAGAGTGGTCCACGCTTAGACAAATTCGTCTCGTGTCGTGGCTTTGAGTGCTCAATGCCATCGTTTGGGTTTGATCAAATTTTGTCTTGCCGGTAAAAACCGTGCATTCCGCACCGCACCTATAAGAATACTGGCATATGACTCATTTGGAAAGTACTCATGCGTTACAGTTGAAGTATTGGTTGTTCCCTCCTACACTGAACCAAATATGATGTAAGAAATGTTTCGGATGCACTAGGATCGCCCCTCAGGTTCATTTGTGACACTATTGGGCAGCTGCCTTTCAGCGAGACAGTCACGTAAGATGTTACCGAATAAGCAATCCGTGGAGAAAGAAATACTGGCCGAGCTAACATAAACCACACAAATAATCCGTCGTGAGAAAAATCAGCCAGTTTTGTTTGGCCTGGACACGGCATGCGTGTGGGTCGGGAGTGTTGTACCAAAAAGAGCCGAACGATTCGAGCGGAAGATAATGCTAGGATAACTGACCAAAACTGTCTTATCTTAAGGATAGACCAGGCACACACTATCCCATACAACCCTCAAAGAACCAGTGAAGTAGAAGAACCAGTCGTTCAGCGAAGTGGTTGCTGAACTTTCTTTTATTGACGAAATTCGAACGAATAGGGCCGGAAACTATCAAAATGTGTACTGACTTCCAAGCGTGCTATTGACAAATCCACCAAACAAACTCTACAAATGATGTAGTTAGAAGGCGAAATCTATTTAAACGATGTGCTAATTGATCCGTACTCAACAACCAATAACGTCGAACTCGGGGCACGTGTATCATGTGCCCTAGAACAGGTCCTAAAAGCCCGTTGAAGGGAGGGACCAAAAGAGAAGACCCACGGGCCCCAGAAAGTCTCCTATGATGAAAAAAATAGGTACAGAGCTGTAGCAGGGAACGGCAATAATATCTGGTCACGTAAGGATATCGCGGATCCAGAAATCTGAACCAGCGTTTACAGAGAGCAGTATCACAAAGAGGTATCAGGGACACCGAGAGGTGACAGAGAGTGAGGTGATACTGAGTAGTAGGTGTTAAAAACCACCGAACGGTTGAAAAAAGACAGCCAATTCAGCACCTAAAGGTTATTCTGTTTCTGCGGCCAAGCGAAAAAGCTTCCAACACCGAGTAACTGGACAGTCACTTGAAGCAGTCGTTTGCCAGGTTCGTTGGTTTTCCCTGTAAAGTCTGTATTTCTGGGTCGACTTGTTCCATCTCATCTCACACCACAACTGTCTAACGGACTGACTGACTTTAGCCTCACTTATTCGAAGCAACCGGTCCGGATATGTTTGATCATTCGCGCTTATGCTGATTGACCAGTCAAGCTTGTGCACGAGCCTACCAAGCTTAGGTCATTGATGGCTATTTTTGACCGATTTCGATCGATAAGTCTGTCCCGGTTGTATGACGCCAGCTTTATCTTCTATTGTAGACTGAGTGTGGCCACGGTTCACTCCGTTCAGTCGCGTGCTATTTATTGTCAATTAAGGTTGGACAAGTTCCGCATGAAAAACCAAAAGCCGGTTGGACCTACATCACCTGCATTCAGTTGGGGGCGGAATTATCCTTGAAAGCCATGCCTGAGCCTTGGGGATTAGTGTAGCAGAAGACAACCAACTGTAGTCAGATCGACAACGATGTACGGCAAAAATAAAGAGAAACCAGACTAACACCTTCCATATCATTGAAAGCGATTTGTTCGTGAGATTTCAGGATTCTTCCATCTAATTCGTCGTTGTGGGTGCTGGGAAAGAATTCACGTTGCACCAATCGCTCGAAATCAGAGTGAACCCTGTGCAACCATAGAACAGCACGTCTCAAAATCGAACCTTGGCGGAAACCGACGAAAGTGACAACTTCAGGGAAATTTATGCTTCACAGAGGCACCGATGGCCTATATGCCGACATCCCTCTGTCCACCGGAAAACATTGCTCTCTACCGCACTTACCGCAACTCTTTCAAAGCAAATGTTCATTACCTTCCCCTTTGCAATCGTGATAAAACACTGGAGTTCTTTTACTTCAGAGCAGATATCCTCAAGTACCAGAGGACCTTGCCAGTGAACTGCTACTGAGGTCATGAAAATAACAAAGACAAGGACGTCGTTCACTACTTCGTGCGCACAGTGCCTGTATTGTGATGACTTGTTAGCAGTTAGCAGACTTGTAGAATCATTTCCACAGCATTATACTTTCGTCTTTCCGCTTTTTTGCTGAGTATCTCATCTAGACCGCAACAAAAGAATAGATTCGAGTCATTCTCTTATCAAAGCCCAAAGTTTACCAGAGATGCTCACCATTGATGAAAGAAACTTTAGTCCAGCGCTCGGCCCCTTTGATAGAACCAACCTGAATAGTTACGTCAGAACAGGTGGAGGATTGTTAAAGAGGAGTGATGTAGACACTGATTGTCCCTTGACACCAGCTCATTTAGATGACCTTGACCTCCATTTGGGCGCTTCTATGTAAGCCTGATTATGAACTGTGTTCGCTAGAAACCCGATTGTCTCAAGTAGCTAGGTCATTCATGCTTTGAATAGCTAAGCAAGCTTCTATCAGCAATTGAGTCAGCTGAAAACGTTTTACTCGACATCAACAACTGAAGATGAAGCTGAGACGGTACGTCCACCTAGCCTTCCTAGTCAGCTAGTTCTCCAGACTCAGAAAAGCAACAACAGAACCGCCAGACTTAACACCACATTACAGCTCTTATGATGTTCGATGTAGTGTCCAACAAAATACTCCTCGGATAAAGCCCGAATGAATGACCCACAGTTTGTTAGGAATTACTGGAGACAACCTCCTTTCCAGTTGCTTTTCACTAGGCTCACGGACAAATGCAGAAAGTTGATGAGTCATTGGCTGAAAGATATGACTAACACCACTGGAATAATTGAGCAAGATGACGTATCTGATGCCTAATCGTAGCTTCATGAGAAGACCCAGAGCCTAAGCGAAAAGATCATTGGAACCGTTGAGGTTTGGTTGAATTTTGTGCTGCGACTGATCTACCCAAAGAATGATGTTTTTGTTTGACCTTTTGTGGTACACGAAGGTAATTTTACCAGGAATACTGTCGTTAGGCAATCGAACCATTTGGTTTCAAAATCCAGATCATTTTTAAACAATGCTTTGAGCTGTCCAAGGGCGTGCTTATCCCATAAACCTAAAGTAAGGTTTCCGCTGCATGCACTTGAAAGGTTTTGTGATTAAAGTAAGGAAACTTGAACCGGAAGAGCACATCCACTCAGAATGTCATCTGATATTAAATTACACGAGGTCTAGCCAAGTTTGTGTGGCAGAACTGACTGTTGCCTTGATGCGACGCTAATTATAAAGTTGGTCAACAACGTTCGACAACTGTCTATCGGTTTTGCCATTTTTAGGTTCATCAGACCGGCACGATTCCCAAAGCTTACCAAGCCTTTCTGAAACGACCCCCGAATCTTCTTCAGTTTTGTGTTTTACTTTAGCACCAGGTTGAACCTATGTTCATCTAAACTCTGTTTTACAAACTAAGGTGTTGGCAACGGGTGACCCGACTGAGCATCTTGGCTTTGATAATCGGTATCGTGTCGAGTGAAAGTACCTCGACATTCTGGCACAACTTAAACAAAAGATGGCCTCTGTACAGCATACCTGGATCAAGAATATCACGAACGAGTGAAGTGAGTTTCAGTACCAGTACCAGTATACTTCGCAAGCGGATGCATTAATTCATGGAACTGGCTGTTGTCCTGCTTTTAATTCCCGAACTGAAGATGTATGAAGTCTATGATGTAGGTTCAGGGGGAAACGGTCCTTGATGGAAGGCGGTGGTGGGTGTTTGTGTGTTTGTGCTTGTGGGCTATTAAGAGAAAACCTACATCACAGATGTTTGGCTCAAGAGTAGCAAGACGACTCAGCTTGCAGAATATACTACCACTACGCCCTTACTCATCCATAGCATTTTCCTCAATGTTTTTAGCTTCCTTTCCTTCCAGCTTGAACGTGGTCTAACTCACAGGTGCCAATCAGAAAACCTAAAGGCTAGGGTGACAGCCACACTGTAAATGACACAAGGATTCTAATAGATGAGATTTTTTGACCATTCACAAACGATTCTCCTAACTTCCCTTTGCAAAGGGGACTTGTGCATGCGTAAGTCACTTCAACACAGAACTGTTACGCAGTCGTCAAACGCAAATGCTAGAAATGTGTATTTAAAAAATCCGCGTACGTTTGGCGTGGTAGAATACCGAGTGAAAATTCGACAATCATCCTTGTCTAATGGCAAATGCTCCGTCCCATTGAAACAGCAACACATTCAATACCGGTCGGTTAGCTGGATTTACTTAGCCACCCGGAGAGAAACACACACGTACACGTGCAAGTTTTTACCAATGCTGTCAGCTGTCTTTACAAAACAGTGCACCGTCGTAAAAAAACAATGAGTCAGACCAACTGCGCGTCTACCTCATAAACCTGTCCACAATAAACACTTCAGTCACGATGACGGTTGCCATGACCAGACAATGCACAAGGTCAAATGAAGAGACAATGATACACATCTACCTGGGATAGCAAATCATCTTCAAGGTATTTATTGTAAATGTATCGAGGTTTGAGAAAAAAGAGCCTCACTGAACGTCTTATTGGATAGGAAACAAAATGAGTTTAATTCACGCTCACATCACTCTCTTTTGGTGCATCAAGCGCCGGTCAGCCGTTAAAGTTTTATTGCGTTGTGTCACAAATAAATCAGCTTGTCATGAGGCAGGCAGTTGCCCATGTAACAGGGTTAAGAGAACAGAGATCTGTGAGATGAATTTGCTTGGTACACCGTCTGTCAACAATTACCCTCGTCTGTTGTGTCATGCTGGGTGAATCACAGTTTAAACAAAGCGACAGGCTGTATCGTGTAAGCCTTGGTTCAAATTCAATCGGTACAAATTCAATTCGCAGTGTTAAGTACCTTTTGCATGGAAGCGGCAGCGAAAAGGTCAGACCGTGTAATCGATCAGCTGATTGTTTGTTCCTCTTGACACGATGCAACTAATGAGTTTAATGAAAACCTTGACCTTCCGAGGGATGCCACAAACGAGCGGTTCATTTCAGACACATTTGAGACTTCTGTTAAACTACCTAATTTAGAAACGGCTGTTAAACTCCACGAATGACTGCGTTCAGTTAGGCAAAGCTGTCTCCCAGCGGCATCATGGTATTGGTGCCATTGTAGTTTGTGGAAGAACACTTTTGACAA
>SJOL01006440.1:760788-784568 GCA_004794785.1 Opisthorchis felineus
CTGATAAGCGACGCTCACACGTGTCCCTATGTTTAGCTTCCATCAAGTTGATCGTGTTATTTTCCAGACAAAGGTACCGGCTGATCAAGAACGTCGAATGAGCGATAGAATGAACTGTATTTTGTTGTTGATTTATGAAATATATATATATATATATATATATAATGCCTTAAATAGTGTTTCTTTCCGTGTCTTCGAGATAAGATATATCTTGTTTCTAGCAGAGTCTTGATAAAGAACCTTCTGCTTCATAAAATACTCGCAGCAGTTTGTTTTCAGAATTGAGGTTTGACGAAGAATCTTTTATGTATGTCCAATGCATTTTGTGCCAATCAATTTGGTTTTCACGGGAGACTCAACTGAATCTCTCGTTTATGATATTCTTCAACTGAATGTGCTGCACAAAGGCCGCCCCATGTTTCAGTTGGTACAATATGCGAGATTTCGCAGTCCAATTGGGGTTCAACTAGAATATAAGTTTGAAGGAAACTCAAGGACTGTGCCTACCTGATGAGCCCTGAGAAGGGAGAAACCGGTTGTGGGCTATCGATGAGTTTTTGGAAACCTTGTGAGTTGTTTTCTTTATGGAAAAAACTCTTTATCGTATTGATTGGCTCCCAGTTAATGTCACACTTCCACCAGTGGATATTGGATTTTGACCCCTAAAATTAATTTTGTGACAAATACTAGTTGTCCAACGAGCCAGGGTAGGAGTTCGGAATGAGGACATAGCCAGAGAGTTTACAACACGAGAAATCACTCCGACACACACCGCGATTGATCCAGCTTTGGTGCTGGAGTGGTCCGCAGACATCCTGAATCAACGTATTGACCCTATCCGCTAACCTATGCTGTCTGACGAAAGTCACTAGGCCGACATCAGGTATGACGATTCATAGTCTGTTTCGTCAGCCAAAAACACTGAACCGTCTTCGAGCTCAAACTGTGTAACTGTCATAAATTACTTCTTTCCCAATCATTTATTTCCTTTGATTTCGCTGTCTCACATGCGATGCTATTTCCTTAAATCGACTAAGCGTGCATGGACATACCGAGCCAATGTTGTAGAATTTTCCTGCTAGCTGCAGGCATAACGTGGACAGTGTCACCGTTGCACCAATTTCTATTCAGCTGACAATCTCCATGAGTTCTATGTCATCGAGAACATGCTCCGGTACCTGTTTCGTCCTGGACGCTCAGCTCCAGTCACCCAAACTTTCACCCACTTAACGACTCTCTGTCGCTTCTGTACCAAGTAGTGCCGCAATTTGTTTCCAACCCCCGGGGCATCATCCGTCCGATCCTTATATTGGCTTGCCTGATAAGGTCAGGGGAATCCGCCAGTTGGTCGACAGTTGCATTCGTCATATCCCGACCCACTTAGCAAGGCGGTTACGAATAAATTCAATTGAACTTCCCGTCTTGCTTGCAATCGGCTGCTCGAAAGACAGCAGTTGATCTACGTTGGCTTAGCGTCAATGTACCGTGCAGAGCCTATCGGTTATCATGACTTTTTCAACGGGAGTTTAACTCTCGTTAGATGGCACAAATAGGGTCAACATGTTGATTCATGCTATCTTCGGACCACTCCAGCTCAAACGCTGATTCAGGCGTGGTGGGTGTTGGAGCGATCTGACATGCCAACACTCAGACCATGGCCTGATTCTGAGCTCTCACACCGGCTCATTAATCGGCTGGTGTCCGGCCCAAACCCAAAGTTCCCTGGCTGAAGCAAATATAATTAACCTGCAGGTAACTAGTTCATTCTCAGCGACTCTAGTTTGATTACTACTGCTACCACACCAGTAGTTACGTAATCCAGTGGAGTTTAAAAACTGTCAGGCTAAATTCGACCATATCATTAGTACAGTTTCCGAACTTTCAGGTCTGCATAGGTAGTGACGGTGTACTGGGGAGCAAGCCAGTCAGCTGCTTTTGACTGTTGAGCTCAGATGCTCAATCCCATCCAATAACAGCCCGGAAATATCACATAACAAGGCTCACTAAAGCTCATGCAGTTATAGAAGTAATACCCTACTCACTAGGTCGTTGAAAACTCGTCGACAACCCACAACCGGTTTCGCCCTTCTTGGGGCTCATCAGGTAGGTGCAGTCCCCGTCAAAACCAAATTGGTATGCAAATGAGTGCATTTCCCGTACAGTTAGTTATTCAGTACGTGTTTTCGGTTTTTGGTAAACTGACCGGAACGACCATTCAAACGAAAAGGTGGACTCTAGATTGTTGCCACTTCGTACAGATGACCTGATTTCGTCCTTGTGGACAGCTAATAATGAAAACAAATTTAATTAGCATGACCTCTCAGTTTCGGAAACACGTGATGTGAATCGCAACCCTTAGTTGCCAACTCAAAATATACCACAATAAGTAAGCCGAGGAGGGCTTCCACAAGATTACTCCCAACATTCGAAAACCCCTCAGCAAGGGCACCCCACTTTATTGAGGGATGCACATAGACTTGATATACTGAGCCCATTGAAGTGACACGCGTTTTTTACCAGTGCAAGCAAGACTTGCTCCTCGACTTCATGTTGGATATGTTTATTTTGAGTCAACTGAGAAATGCGAAATTCGAGCACTTGAACCTTTTATCAATGTGAACCAATAAGTAAAATATCTAACCCTTGCCACCTCCACTGTAATTTTGCCACCAGAGTCATAATTCCAGCCGCTATAATGTGGCTAGATGAACTCAAGCGGTTCCTCTTATACAGTTAACTGATTTGAGTTACCTGAGTGGCTAGTAATTCCGCCTTCTTAGAGGAAGCACCCTCCTCAGGGGGAACACCGACCTCACGTCGTGAGCTGTCCCAGTGAACAGTTCCACATGGTGTCTCTTAATTTTATAAAGGTGTCTCAGAAAAAAGAAAAAAATGGTCCTTCCGCTGTTTAGGCACCCGTTCGGCGCCTAGCTGCCAAGTCGTTCGAAGAAAGAGGGCTATGATACTGCCATTTTACCCGAGCTCAATTATACGGTGAAACTGAGTGAACCACCAAATGTGTTGTGCCTCAGTCAGTTGGCTGAACATATCAAATGGAAAAAAGTGATTTGGTAATTCTCCCGAGTTGTGGGGGTCGCAAGCAGCTAGCCAAAATATACCGTTTCATCGGACATATTTTCCGATAGCCGAGACAGACCCCGTGTTGCATTGCAACAGTTTCAAAACAATACTTACAAGGCTGTTGAGATCTCTTTGACAGACTACCACTGGCTTCGCCCTTCTTGAGGATAATCGGATAAGCTTAGTTTCCCGGCTCGCGTCAATTTTATTTCCCGATCGAACACTAGATTTTCAGTTATTGGAGTTATCCACTCGTCTGGAACAAATCACTTAGGGATTCTGCCGAGTCGTCGAAGTCGAATTCAGGTTACCGAATCGAATCGTGCAATTTCGTTGAACACGATTTCCGGTGGTCAAAACAGATTCCTCTTCACTTCAACATGGATAGGTTCAAGCTTCATTGCAGAAACATCATCTTACTGGTTAGATACTTTGCCGGTGATTGCATTACCTGGCCTTTTTTTCTTCCCGAAATGATTACCATTCAGTTGCACTTGAGGTTTATCTCAAGAGGTAAATAAAAGAGCAATGAGGGTGGAAGAGTTAGGTCCTAGCGTTGAATCTGTGTTTCAAAAATTTCCTTCAGTGGAGTTGAAGCAACCGGGTGTACAGTTGGTCACGCTCCTCAGGTTTCAGAAGCTAGAAGCTCCAGGTAGCTCATCAGCAGAGCGAAGAGCGTTACGTACTCTAAAACTGGTGGGCAACATAGTGATTACAAAGGTGGATAAGGGCAAGGCCACCGACGTCATGAGCAAGAGTGATAATCTGTAGAAGGTCAAGCAACAATTTGCTAGCAGATCGATAGTGGAAATATTAAGCCTATAATGAGCAGGGTAAATTTGAGGTTGGCCGATATTTGCGGTTCGTGGTAAGTGGTTCCGGCTTCACCCAAAAAGTGCAATCCGACCATGGCCTTATGGCTTACCAAAAATCCATAAAGCGGATGCCCCCTGAGACCGCAGTACATGAAATAGGTTCGATATCCCAAGAGCCGGCCAGGTTCTTGTCAAGCAGTCTAAAACCCGCCAAAGGAAAATCTAGTACTCATATCAAGAACTCATACGACTTTGCCAACAAAGCAGCGGATATCACCATGGAACCAGACGACATTCTTGTAAGTTTCGATTTCAGATCGCCATATACAAATGTGACAAAAAGGGACTCTTTGGAAATGGCTAAGAGACTGCTACTAGCAGACGTTAACCTTTCAGAACGAACAAAGCTTACGGTAGATGAAATAGCAGAGGCTATAAGAGCACGCCTGAATCGCACCCTCTTCGTTTTTGGCTCCGTGGTTTACACTTGAGAACAGGGTCTAGCAGTGGGATTGCCAATATCCCCGGTTTCGGCAGATATATTTATGGAAGATTTTGAACAGAAAGCTTTAGTCGGATCCCCATACCCACCCAAGACATTCTGACGTTATGTAAATGACACTTTCGTCGTGATTAAACGAGATGGGATCAGTGAGTTTTACAATTATCTGAATGACCTGAATCGACACATCAAATTTAGTATAGTCATAGAGTCAACGCTGGGTACACTGCCCTTCTTAGACTACATGAAACACAGGGTCGAGGGGAAACTAAAAACCACAGTGTGTGAAAAGTCAGCTGACACTGGGGCGATTTTGAACTACTCATCTGCCCATCCAAAGTCGGTATTCGCTAGTTTTGCCTCATCAATGTTTAGACGAGTAAGGACCCGTGAACAGAAGAAGCTGATCAAGCAGTGGCCTAATTTGAAGTAAAGAACAAACGTCCTGGTAGTGGATATCCAGCTAGTTTGATTAGGTGCCACTTACGAAGGGTGTTGCTACCAGTGGCGAAACCCAACAGGGCATGGATTGGGACCTTTGTTATTCCATACAAACCAGGAACATGCGAAATCACTCGAAGGATTCTAAATATTGCTAACATAAGAGTAGCTTTTCAGAAGGGAAACACTGCGCTCTGCACTGGTGCAACTGAAGGGTCGCTTCCCAGAGAACAGAAACAGGGACTGTGTCTACAAAATCAAATGCACCGACTGCACTGAGGTCTGTATAGGGCAAACGGCCAGAGAACTTCATACAGTCGGTGAGCACAAGAGAAAAATAGAGGCCGCGGAGGAACACAGTTAAATATCGAGCGTTACTGAAAGACTCAGCAGTGGCGGGACATGCATTAGACTCGAAATACAAAACAGATTTTGAAAATGTTGAAGTCTTGAGACAGGGACTACGGTTCACGCCACCTAGCTTCCCAGTGTGAATGGAACAGGAGGCTTAGATTTGATAAGTGTGTGGAGAGTGGTTTTAGATCAGTCGAGCTGACACGTGATGGTGTGTGGTTATCAGAAGGAGTCATCAACAGAAGTGGCTTAGATTCGAAGTGCGTGAGCCGAGCCGACCACAAATTCCATGTTTTCTCATCCCCAGCCAAATTTTTTCAGTACTTACAAACCAACACAGATCGACAAAAAATTGCCAGAGGCACCCAAGATGAATCAAGATGATCAAGGGCCCAAACCCGGTCAAAAATGATTTGAAATTCCCTCAACCTACCAACCATAATATTCAACCACAAATTCCTTTTAACTGATCATTTAACACTGATCTAGTGTGCTATTCGGAAGAGATCTTGCTGTTTGGTTCTCCGTCTGCCATAAAACTTAGCCAAACTGGGAACCTACTCAGTTGGTTTGACGAAGCTTTTGTGTCAAAAGCGAAACGTTGCGCAGCTAAAAACCACCGATTGTTTACCAAACCCTTCTGAAACAATGCCTTCTCAATTGATTCCGAACTTTTCCCAACTGATTGAAAACCGAACAACACACCGATCAGACGGATGTCATGTGCAGGCTACGGAGCGAACAAGGGCATGCACTGATTAGTCAGAATGTCAGCCAGTCAGGATCGAGCATTTATAGTGCGGCGCTTCTCATCCGCTCACGAAGGTTCTGGCGGATTCTTGTACAACATTCTGTGATAACCCTATAAATACAATTGTAAAAATTCTCCTTTGTCTCCATAACGGGATGTTTCAAGCTGCTGTGTCTTTTGATATATCATGGTGGGCGGAATAACAAGCCAAGAACCGACAGTACACAACAGGTGCATGTAAGGATCGAACCCGAGTCGTCGAAATGGCAGTTTGCGGTATCGTCCATGTGGTCAACGGGGCCAGTAAACCATGTGTGTGTACTAAGATTGGATTTTCTATTACTCTTATATTGGATTGCGGGTTAAGGAAAAATCTACGGTCGGAGATTCCCATAATGGTGACCGTATATGGCGAACTGTACACAAAACGTCTAGATTTTTGGCGATGTAGGGATCGGGAAGTCAGCGAGCTAAAGGAAAGTCAGGAAGACTTGAGCAAGCGATCCTTAGTCGGAGTCTTGGACGACTGAAGATTCCAAAAAATTGGAAATACTTAGAGGTGAGGGATGCTAGACATTTATCTTTCTGGGATAAAATGAGAATATTTTCATGTGATATCGGAGTTTCTTCGCCTGCTACGGAGTGACTGAAGTGAGGTGGCAAATTGTACAACTGAATGGTGATTCACACAATGAACACCCTGTCTAGGCGTGCACGATAAATTGCATCTGATTTATGACTTACTCTCATGCATTCTTTATTCGCATGTTGGTGACTGTGCGTGACGGATTTATTGGGAGCAACAGTTGAGCTAGTGAACGATTTCTTTCGAAAAAAAAAACTTGTAACTGTTATGGTATCCACACTGGACTTAGGTGTGTTCCGAGTGGACCGCAGCTATTGGTATTAGCGATGTTTATGTTCGGCGCTTCCTTACTCCTTCTGATAGCACCGGACAGGGATTCGAACATTTCAGGATGAAAACTCACGGAAAATTTGACTAAAACTGCAACCAACTGAAGCCCTTTAACCGGGATAAACTGGATTGTATGGTAGTTCTCAGATCCACCATAGAGGTCAGCGGCCAGTTAGCTAACACAGTTTTGACCATTCACCATTTGTTGGTAGTGTGTCGAAATATTGGTAGCTCGGGTGAGTTTATTAGTTGTTGATCAAGTGGTTGATCTTGGCAATTGACTTGCAAACATTTTGTCACCATACGAGGAGACACCATTAGTGCGCATTTGGGTGAGTACTTCCTGTTTGTCCGACTGCGTTTATGTAGCTCATATATATATATATATATATATATATATATATATNATTTGTATGCACACAGATCAGGAGGGACACAAGTTCGACTGGACCGGCGCCCGCATTCTGGCTCGGGTAAGAACGAAGAAAGAGCTCGAATTTATGGAGGCATGGCACTCCGCCGAAGAAGCCATCAACGAATGTATCGAAATTGGCCCCATTTATTAACCGCTAACAGCAAGGGAACGCCAGAGCTACAAAGCTCAAAACTGCACATGAAACCAGACGAGGGACTCATAGGAGAAGCAGGAAAACCCGATTCAATTGGACAAATCAGTCTGATTGGAGGAGGCTCCCAGCCAATAAATTAAAGTACCAATTTAGCCGGCGGATCCAGGGACATCAGCCGTTACAGTGGAGAAAATAGGGCGGTGCAACCAGCCAATAAATCTAGAGAAGATCAGAGTACAATGTAATTCAACCTGAGAAGAGCCGAATCGAAGCAAAAGAAGAAACTATTACGATAGAAGGCACTGGAACGACCAGTAGACTTGAAGAAATGCAGACCACAACGCAACGAAGACCACAAACGGACCAATGAATTCACGAAGGCACTGTCCCCCGGTTAGCCAATCACATTAGTTAAGAGATAACAGATAATCTTCAGATGCTTTATAAACACATGCGGGCCAAGAGGATGTACTCACCCCACTGCGCACAAGTGATGTCTCCTCGTATGGTGACGAAATTTTGGAAGCCAATTGCCAAGCTAGGCCAACAGATCAACGGCCACCTGATCAACAACCAAGTCACCAGTACATACTATTTCACCTTGCTTTCACACACGGCGTGTGAGTTGATAACTTTTTGACTTCTGGGATGGGTTTTGCTGGGTTTTCTTAGAATTTTGGCCTGGGGCACGAAGTCTCAGACGGTCTTTTCAGGGTCCTAAAATACAGATTTACCGCAAGGTCCGAGGGTGTGTGTGTGTGCGTAGACGTCATGTGATCAGTTTTTGTGCATACGTGCTCAGGCCGAATGCGCAAATGGCCGTTTGCGTTAGCCGGTTCAAGTCCATACGGCAACTTCAGATGCATATGGATGCTTTAGTATTATTTGGTTTGGCTCACCAACTCTATGGGTATGTACGCGTAAGCACACTTCGGACCATGTGAGAAACTTTAGAGGGGGTTGTTAAAGCAGTTTATTTCTACGGTGCTTTGGATTTTGGGAGGACTGGCCTGGGATACCTGATGAGCCAAATGGAGGGCTCGACAAGGGGGGACAATTTCCAGCCGGTAGTTTGCATTGGCCTGTACCTACTGTTCGGGTGTACAGAGTCACTTGATTCCAGCTCAACCCAAACGCAAGTATCGATCGGATTAACCTTCAGCTGCAGTTCGGGCCTGTAAGGCTATCATCTACGATTGAAGGCGAGGTTGAACAGCATGAATTACCATCATTAGCACCCCGACTGCGGTTTCATTAAGCAAACAAAGCATGCGCTACTTGAACTTGATTTGCAAGCATGACGAAACCAGCCCACTGACATGCGCCATTTGGGTTTGACTTGCTGGTCCGGTAGTTCGTGTTTTTATCACTGTGATGGACAGCGTGCGAGCGCGCGCACCGCAGTAGCAACAGCCGGCGCAGCTTGCCAACACAAATGACCAAAGGCGCATCCGCCGGGTGAAGTGGCGGTTGGATCAGCCTCAAACGACTATAAAAACATGAATGTTATTTTTTGGGGTCAAGCACACGTTTCAGAGGCGAAGAATTTCAGCAGCCGTTGAGAGACTGATTCAACGATTGCTCACTGGTGTCACTGGGATCGGGTGAGAGAGTACCGGCTTGTGTTGTTCAATCCGAGGTGCTATTTATGTGTGAGAAACAAGGTCGATTAGAACATGACGCCTATTCGACTTGGCAGGTCGGTGCAAGTCGGATGGCCAGTCAACACAGGCGGGTTTTATGTGGGACAGGTCTGGCGGATTACTCTAACGTGAATGGGAGTGTGCATGTAATCCGTCTTTTGTGTTACGTATTCAGGACAAATGTGCGCGAGCGATCAATGTACATCCAATGCCGTGGCAGCGAAAGTGCCAAGAGCCGTTCTGGCTCCACCCATGTATGTGGCAACCTCATCAAGCTGCTCTATTTTCCAGGGAAATGAAACATGCCGATCCACGATTTCTAGAATCCTGCCTACTAACGGATTCTCTACCAAGGATAACAGATTCACCAGAAGAACGAAGCTTCTTGATTCGGCAAAGAGCTGAGGACTAGCTCGAAGATGTACTACCGCGGTCACCAATCACAGTTTCCCGCCAGCTTACTAACCATAGCTTTTTGGTGAGAAGAGCATCTGTCCATTTCCTTACGCTTGTACAGCGTCGTCTCCGCTGTATGCTAGCCATTGGCGGTGTGAGAATGAAATTAAGGTAACATTTTAGCATGCTGGCTATGTGTCGAAACATTGGTCACTCGGGTGCGTTTACTGGTTGTTGTTCAAATGGTCATGATCTGTCCGCCAGGCTGGGCAATTACCTTGCAAATATTTCGTCCCCAGTCAAGGAGATAGATCAACGGCCACCTGATTAGCCACCAGGAAATTAAGGTAATGCCTGTGATTGTTGCGTGGGTTAGTGGATTAATTTACACAGTCATTATTCTGTAATATAAAACCCACACATTGTAGGAAGTACCTATCACGTGTCAAGACATCTGGCGAGATGTTTTCGTCCCGCGCCTACGACCTGGCGAGCATTAACATGAAATGGTAATTAGATAGAGAGGCTGATCCTAACAGGGTAGACTGCACGATAAAGGGTCCGCCAGATTAAAATCATGTAAATTTTTCACTGACATGGAACATGTTCAAATCTTTCCAGAGATTCGTGAGATGCGCACTGCTCTTGATGAAACCGCTAGACAATGCTTGTTGAAATTGCAGTATAGAATGCTATTTTCAGGGGGAACTTCGAGCGAAATTGTATGGCATCTCCGCCGCGTAGGATCGATAAATAATCCGCTCAGAAAAGAATTCGTATACATTGTCTTGGTCTTCCATCCGAGCTGTGGTCATTTGAAGAAGTGGCCAACAGCAGACTGACAAGTTTTGAAGGATTACGGCGGAATGCCCCGTTTGTTTTGTGAGATAGTCATATTGTCGATTAGCCAGTGGTGGCCTAATGGTATAGCACCCCGGAACTAATCAGAAGGGCGCGGGTTCGAAAATCCCTCCCCCAGAGGTGTGTGAGAAGCGCATTAATGATGATTGTAAACAGGGAAGGACAGATAAGTATTAGTTCCCGGGCGGATTGGCTCCGCTTGCAGGATAGGTGCTAGATTGAAACCCAGAACCCTCCCCCTATATGCAAGCGCAAAATGTGTGTATCATATGATCTGTTTGCCAAATCATGGATTTTATTACTTTTTTAGTATATCGGAAAACCACATGAAATGGTGTACAATGGTGAATGCCTAGCATTTACCCACCGAATATGAGTAGTATTTCATTAAATGATATTGTTTGATTTATACGTCGAATTGCCACCTTATCAGTCCATTTTATATTAAACGACCTTGTGATCCCGTTTGTTTTGTCCCTGACTCAAGCACACAGCGCACAGTCTATTTGACCTCGTTCGAACCGAATAAGGTGCGGATATTCCAAGGCTTTCCATTCCAGTTCGTCTCATGCTGCGCTGCAAAAAGGACCGTTGGAAGGACATTCAAGATATAGAATTGCTCCTCCTTGACTCAGCACTACTTACAAGGTAACTGAAGGTTTTTTGCCAGCCCGCTAGTGGTTTTGTCATTCTTTAGACTCATCAGGTAAGTTTGGACCCTGAACTTCCATCAGTCGTGTGATGTTGTAAACGAGAACTTCACCTTATAGTCAGCTCAGCCCTCCATTGACACCAAATCAACTTGTAAATGGCTGTGTTCCGCGAAATGCTCAGAATTTGGGTTCAAGTAGAATATGGGGTGGACGGAAACCTGAGGACTTCGCTGACCTGATGAGCCCCGAAAAGTGCGAAACCGGTCTTGGGCTGTCTGAGAGTTTTCAGCAACCTTATGAGTAGTGTATTACGTCTAAAACTATAAGCATTTCAGAAGAAGAACTAATTCACACATGCACGTGAGATTTTGATCGCTCGACGAACCAGTCCAAACGTGACCACGTGGTTTGGATTCCGCGACTGAAGATTGATTGGCACTCTGGCCTGTCTAAGTGCGAGCTAATCGCACTGATGAATAGCCGGTCGTCATCGAGTGGTTCAGTTTTTAACTATTAGCCGGGAGGTCGTAAGTCTTGATCTCCAAAGAGTCTCGTGAGATGCACACTCTTAACAGAGATGAAACAGCTGCACGGTGCTTGTCGGCTTTTCTGTATGGATTGGCTTCTTTTGCAGGTCGAGGTCCATTAAAAATACTTGACCTGGGTACGGAAATGCCAACTAATTTAATGAACTTGTCCTGAATATGAGGGAGAGATTAAGTCAGAAAAAAATTAACGAACAGTCATATTGTTCACGTAACATTAGAGCTGGAAAACCGAACCTCATTCAACCCCTGGATTGTAGGCCTGAGGGATGTTCCCCACTGATCAGTAGTAGCGATCGCTGACCATCCGGTTGATCTGGTAAAACTTGTAGGGTTTTTCTAATAATATTTCTCACCTATCCAAGATAGGTTGAAAATGTGTCACACACGACGACAGATTCAGTAATCAGTACCCCAAATTGCATTAGCTTGACTATTTTGTCTGGCAAATTCAAATAAAACATAGATCGTATCTAGTGGAACTTAAATCTCGCTCTGCACAGGAAGAAAAATGTCCATTGTATTGCTACTCGTCTCTACCAAACAAATTTTTTTGCTCAGAGAATTTTAACATCCCTGTTGGCAGAAATGCAACGAAACTATAGAAAGTGAAAAAAGGAAAAAAAAGTCCAGCTTCAAATTGTAACAATATCCCCTGCGTTTTCCGTCTACTCGCTCCTGAGCGATTTGGCTATTAGGTCACAATTTTCCAAACTTTTCGAACGAAAATGGATGCTAGAAAATCCGAAATAAACGTCAGTTACTTCCGATTCTAGCTGCGTTCAAGAAATGTTTCGGGATGGTGGCAGTTCTATGGTATTTGGTCATTGGCAGAGGGGGGAAGATTGAAAACCGGTCTACGCGAGGTATGTACCGCAGTGTTTCACGCGATGTGCTCGCACCGCTGACAGGACAAGAAATCCTTTGAAGTTTGATCTACCCTTCTAGTCGCAGAATACGGGCAAGCTCATAGAGGCAGACAAAACAATAACGTTTGGAACAGGACCTATCAGTTGGTCGAATGAGTAAAAACCGATTCCTTTCTTGCCTGCTAAAATTTTGAACACGCAGGGTTTGGGAAATGAGGCAAATTTGCACAGAAACATTTATTGAACCTTGCGAAACTTTCGGTTCACGGTCATCAAGTGAGAATCAGCCGGATGCAAAGTCCCTTTTCAATCTTCCGCTTGAAGAAGTAAAGTGTGAACAAGTTTTGCGTAAAGTTGGCCTAAGGACATTCGTCATTAGTCGAAAATCATTTCATGTTGCCTTATCGAGGTCACTGAATGGCTTTCAGGCTATTCCCACGGTATAGTAAGCATTACGCGTGGCTTAGCGAGTGTCTTGTTTTGAGCTATTTGACGAGTAACCCATTTGAAGTGTCTAAAGCAGTTTGATCCATCAAATTTGGAATAGGTGTGGCATTTTTGTGCACCAATGAAGCCATCGCAGTACCCGATATTTCAGTCTTGTACGACAGAATTATAGAGCCTTTTACAATAATAAAATTCTGGTTTAAAGAGTTATCCTGTTTTGGCCTGATTATTGTGTTCAGTTCACATTGGACTTCAATTTTGCTATGATTAGAGCTCATCAGCAGGGAATATCATTCGTCGTCGCCGGAATTCGTGCCGGCGAACGTCTTACCATTACTCCATCTGCAGAGACTGGATACACCTAAATTATAAAAATTGAACGGGTGAACAGTTTTTGCCCTCCAGCGATGTTATTAGACTGGCTGACGTCCGGACTGAAGACTCAGTAATTGTCTTGGTTGTGTCAAATGGTCGACCCGCCTGTTAGGATTTACCAGTCGCCTGGCGCCACAGAGGCTTGAGTCCTGCTGGCTAGTTCTGATTGGCCGTATACTTTTGCAGGGTATGTACATTTCCGGTCACATCAATCTCCTTTGTAATTAGTTAACCATTTCGCAATGCCAGTTGGATTTTCGAAGGTTACTGCAGAAAATGAAGTCGACATGTTCAAATATGTGAACAATGCTGAGGCACCGTTTAGGGGACCATTGGGAACGAAGTGGTTTAGTGGAATAGTCCTTGAGAAAAGAAACTGTTGGTCTCCTCCTGGGGCTTCTTTTGGTTGTTAGGACCCGGGAGAGTTCACATTTGTGCTTATACTACTGACTACCCTTTCGAACATAATTTGTTTAAAATCAACTTCAAAAGAGACTAAAAAGTTAGACACTGTGCGCAGTCAACGAAAACCGTACAGCTGGCACTTCCTGAAGAAGGTACATCGCAAGCTGAATAGACGCTTCTTCGGCAGTCCGAAGTCGACTTTCGACATAGTAGCTAAAGATGTGGACAAAATGTTCCGTACAAACACAACCAGCTCAAAATTGTGATGAGGAGACGATCCAAAAGTGTGTAATACAGACTATTCGCTTTTTGGTTGGAACATCAGTAGCTACTGCGTCTAAGGTATTGACGTCGTAAACTCCCGAACGAACGAAGAGAGAAAGAGAGGGAGAATGAACCACAAGTATATTCTATCAAACCAACAGATGGTAACCATTCTCTTCACTTTATTCATAAACGGCGTATAAATTTTTATCACCGAGTTACAGATCCCTGCCACCAAATAGAGATCATACTCTGCTGCACTTTGTGCTAAAGCGACAAGGAGTCTTATCAAAAAACCGCGCGGTGGCTAGAGCGGTTTTCAGTGTACCTCGTGGCGGTGGGATACGTTCTCCTACGTCTTTGGAAAATTTATGGCATTGGTTTTGCGCAAACAATAACGTTTAAGTTGTGAACAGCTCTGACATTAGGCCACGGAAACTAGGATGAACTGGAGCTTGTGTTTGATTAACTACTCTAATGGTGAGCGATGATAGAAGGTGATAGAAGGCACTAGCTGAGTAACTAAATTCTGTTTTTTTTTCTCGTTCAGAATGGTAGCGGCTAATGCAACGGGCAGTTTGATTTTCATTGGCTTACTATACCAGCGTTTATCCAGTCTGAAAAGCTCCCTATAGGTTACTTCGCTCCTGGGGAAATAGACTAACGGGGAAACATCGTCTGTTGACTAGATAATTTTGACTCATGGTAATTTCTATTCCAGTCCCAATTCCACAGGGGAGAAATTAATAACCACTATAATGATGACATAAATTGCTGCCAGAACTCACGAATTTATCTCCACAGAATAACATTCACATTGGTATGGCTCTTGGACATTTTCAACTAAGTTTTGGTCTCGCAAGTGAAGTCACTCTATGCCGATAAGCCGAAAAGAGCTGTGTGGCTGTTTCCTCCTTATTGGGAATCTTCAGCATTGAGTGCCTCACGAAACTCGAGGGAGTTTCGAATCTTCGACCTTCCGGCCAAAGGTTAAACACTTAACCGATCGGCCAGGAACGGTTGAATAGCAGTGTGATTAGCTTTCACTTAGACAGGACATAACTCCACTCATCCTTCAATCACACAAACCACATCACGTGATCATGTATTGACTGGTTCCTCGATTGAGGAGTACACACATATAGGAGAATCACTGTGCTTCTCGGCTGTCCACCATAGATTGGCTTCACTTACAGAGCGAAATCTACACCAGCAACAATTCCCAAATGTCCTCACCCCACCAACATATAGGAGTTTCGCTCGCCTTGTGAATTATTCTTTGTTCTGAGCTACTCATAGGTTGTTGCCAGTGTGAGATGATTTGAAAAGTTTCCATGATGATTTTGTCCCGTCAGTGAAGTCACTCTACGGTGAAAAGCTCAGAGGCATCCCCATCCTTATTGGGGATGGATGAAACAGCTGTACGAGACTCTCGGCTCTTCAGCGTAGATTGTCTTCGATTGTAGGACGAAATCTCAACTGAAGATCACTAAATCTCCTCACATTACCATCAGTCTTTGCCTTTACGAGTTGTATTTAATAAAAAAACGGTCGATTTCCCTGGCTGTACCTGGTTAGCTAGGTCTTGTGTGGGTTGTTCTTGGTTGAGCTTGTTTCTTAGTTTGGTGAACTAGTATTTCTTAACGTGTAGTACGGCTGCAGCTATAATAAAGCTACTGAAATTAAAACATAAGATTGGGCAACAAACGATGGCCTACGATTCACCAAGCTTCAAACAATTACAGTTTTATTGTAATATCTGAACGCATTTCCCCTACGCAGCAATTTCTGTATTGCTTACGCCCAGCTAGTACAAAACTTTTCCGTTTGACCCCATATGAGAGCTTACAATGATAGAAATGCTGGCCTATCTGGCAGATGCGTCAGTATCGCTCACACTTGCACATTCTCAAGTTGGTTGAATTTTTCTTGAGTGCACACCGCGGCTGAACTGAACTATTTCACTACATCCCACCGTCTGTCGTCGAAAGCACCTAGAAGCGCCAGGCTATTCGTTAGCCACATATGGGACACGTAGCAAGTGCTTAGTCTATGTCACCTATCTTAAGGAGATGATTTGTAATACATTACAGTTGTTTTCCTGTGGAGAGAGCAGTGTGTTCTCAGATGAGAAAGAAATTAATGATGCCAAGTTGGCAGTGTGGTGTGGGACGTTTAGGGGAGGAAGTACAGGGGATCCAGTCGTGGATCACCTGATAATATGTCACCCAGTATGTCACCATCCACATCAACTGCTGAAAACTGCCTTTCATCGGTAGTCTGTTCCTCGTTAGTTCTTCATTGGACGACTAGTTCAGTGAAAGCCTGTGCGGCCTTGTCAGTGCAGCCAACCTGTACTTTTTATTGTATGGGTCTTTCAACATAACAAGACATGCCAACCATAGGTCGCCATCGATCGTCCCAACTCAGTTTACTGCTTTCTTTCTCGTCATGCCGCCTAACTGCACTTTGGATTTAAAGGTCATATCAAGACTAGATAAAAACCAAAGCAATATTATTTGCAAGTATTCGAGCCGTTGCTGAAATGGTCCTTGGGGATTCAGTGCACCAGCGAATTGATGGCGCTCATGAAAGAAAATCTGGTAGCCTAAAATCTCGAAAAAGCAACATGGTGGATGATAGACTGAGTCAATTCAGCAGAGCAGCAAGTCAAGTTATCTAGACATCCGAGCTCAATTAGGACGATCTACGGATGTGGTTTCCAAACTTTGCAGCGTATAATATGTCTCACATCTTATCTGTTAGTCGTCTTGCTACGACGTGACCTCAAATGGAAAGTTTCAGCTAGGCAACACGACGTGAATTGCATATTAACTTGGGTTGTAATGATCAAATGCATGCTGTAATAAACGTGCTTCGGTGTGCTTCCTCGACGTCTGGCGTGGCGAAGAACAAGGCATTCGCGGAAACAATTGAATAAATTATACGACCAGACGTGTGTCTAAATAACCATAGCAACGTACAACTCAATTTCCTTTGCGTTCCAGCGCTGAGCAGCTTATGTGCATTCTCGTGCCGCAAATGGAGTAAACCGTTCACTTTAGGTTGACCAGATCAAGTTCGGCACATATGAGTATACAACTTGAGACTGTTAGACGGAACTGCTTCTGGTGATGAGAACAATTTCTGATTGGACGAGCTAGTCTGTACAAAGACCATAAATACCTGTCCACAAAACTACAACTTGGCATCTTTTTAGTAAGGTTTGGCTAAAGTTTTCACGGCGGTATAGTTGAATTGATGGCTGCGTGTAGGGTCATTTTCTTTGGTGATTGATCAGGTTGTTGCCGTTCGTCAAGCTTGGCAACTGACTTGCAAACATTTCGTCACCATTCGAGGAAACATCATCACATCAACGCAAATAACGATCGGACCAATCAGACTTCAATTGAGATGACTATCGATAGCCAATCAGGTTTTGGCTTAAGGCTGCTCTTTACAAACTATATACGAGCAAGCAGGAAGAGAGGAACTATCCACGCAACAGCGCACTGGTGATGTCTCCTCGAATGGTGACGAAACGCCAGCAAGTCAATTTTCATGCTCAGCGAACAACCACTTGATGAATTACCAGAGTCAGTTTCTATCTGAACTAAAAAGTCTATATGGTTCAGCAGAACAGCACGTCTTCATACAAAAATACGATGTTAAATCATGCCTCAAATGCTCAAAAACCAAGCTTGTGAAGGCTCCTTACACATCTTTAGGGAGGAAAATCCAACAGAACAACCCATCACAAAAGATGGAAGATTTAGGAACAGTTTTAACAGTGAGATTGCGGTTTGAAACCAACTGCAAGAAAGTTCGTGTAAAGAAGTTGTTGGTCCTCCGAAATCTTTTGTGAATTATGTGTAGAGGAGGTATATTCCGTGGTATGGTTCTACTAACATATTAGGAATTGATTTTAGTCTCATTTGTGTATCACTTTAACATTACCTCAAATTGCAGTGAGCGGTAAACACTACGCGTATACTGTAGATTGAAAAAACAGTGGAAATTAAGTAAATATAATGTGACTCACAAAGATATTCACTGCTTATTGCACTATTAAATCTTCTGAGGCCACATAACTTATCTTACAGTGAGAGGCTTGTGGCGCTCAAGTTCATCGTTTTACAGGAGATCACGAATGTCTACCGGCCTTTGTCGTCCGTTGGTAAACCTAGATCCAACCACCAACCTTCGGAGTCACTATCTGAAGCAAAAATACAAAAGTGCTCGCCTAGAATGCCGTCAAAACTACTTTCAGACTTATGCTGGTTGTATCTAAAACTCACTTACGGGGGGGTGATCATGAACCCATCTTTGGTGACGTTAAATCTGGTGATGTTATTAACCCTACTCGACCACTGAAGCCCAGTAAACGCGAAAGAAACTATCATAGATGTGCCTACTCAAGACACATTCTCTAGACAAACCTGCGCTTTTGATATTGATAGAGGGATAGTTCACCCGAAATCAGATCGAACTCAATTGATTTTATGCGTTCTACTCAGCGGCTTAGTGGCTGGTACTACAAGGGTAAATGAAGAAAGATCAGTACATTTTGGGCAGTGACTCTAATATCATCTCAATGCAAAAAAAAACAATCCGTGTCTGTGAGATCATCCAACATGCAAACAAGGAAAATTCATGAAGGATACTACTCACAAGGTTGCTGAAAACTCTTCGGCAGCCCACGACCGGTTTTGCCCTTCTTGGAGCTCATTAGGTAGGCGCAGTCCCCGAGTTTCCGTCAACCTTATGTTCTACTTGAACCCAAATTGGACTGATTTCGACAAATACACTCATTTACAAATCAATTTGGTTTTCACGGGAGACTCAAGTGAGTCTCTCGTTTATGATGTTCTTCAACTGAATGTGCTGCACACAGGCCGCCTCATGTTTCATGAAAATATACTGCGATATCTCGAATATCGTACCAACTGAAACATGAGGCGCCCTGTGTGCAGCACATTCAGTTGAAGAACATCATAAACGAGAGACTCACTTGAGTCTCCCGAGAAAACCAAATTTATTTGCAAATGAGTGTATTTGTCGAAAGGAAAATTCATCTTTATGCTCTCCATTCTACCTACGTCGCCGATGCTTGAGGAATGTAGAAAACTGCGAATTCTGGAAATTCTGTGCAACACGGTGAGGATGAGTCTCCCATGTGATATTTCTTGAGAAACTTCCCCCGAAGCTTGCCTGCAACGTTTACTCGTAGATATTCACCTTGACCTGCTATTAGGCTTCAAAGTTTCTCACCTCAGACTTGTGAGCTTCTTGGAACTGACATCCATGAAAATCCACCAAAGAGCCACGTGGTGATCCGCTCAACAGGAGACCACGATCAAGGTTGGGGCAACGCTGTCTTGTGAAGTTAACCCGAGTAAAGTGAGTCAGAGAACCCATTAAGACATCCAAAGTACACGGTTTTGCCTCATATGTGTCAACATTGCCTGACCAATGCATAACTTATAATGGAAGTAATGGGGGATGGAGTGGGGTTGTCGTCATTGCAAGCAATTTATCGGGGAACATTATCTCCTACCAGGCACTGTATACTTGAAGGCACCTGTGATGAAGAGCTTGAAGATTTAGAGATGGATAGTAGGGTTGATGTTGGCTTCCAGAATCCAACAGTAATACTTGGCAAAGCGAAGAATGCTACAGACAGGCAACCGCTAGTTCTGCCGTTACATGTTCTTAAACAATATATTCACAAAAACAGGTGTCGTCACTTTCGTCGCATTCGAGAGAAGTAAACTTTCCAGCCCTACGACGAAAATCTAGTAGCACTTTAACATCTTAGGTTCGATGTGTGTTTTTAAAGAGATGACTTGGATAAAGAACGAAGATGTGGATTTTTAGTGCCTAGGAGTGCCCCGTCACGTTTTTGCTGTGGGCACTCTTGCCCAATGCCGAAATTATCTATTTATTTTGTACTACTAGACCGGAAGTAAGTAACATGGTGGGTGAGCAAAACTTGACGCACCGCTACCCTTCCCTGGTAGTTGAACCGTAACGGATGATAAACTTCCCGAAGAAAGTGATTCCAGTTAAGCTAAAAACGTCTTCTACATGATATCCGGCGTAATAAAGTTAAATTCCATCCGTATGAACTGAACATCTAGTATAACAGTGGATGAACGGGACTTTCTACATTCGAGTGCACTGCATTTCCAATACGACTGGACTCAATAAAAGTGATGCGGAAAATTGGCAGTTGGACAAATTGATAGTTTGAAACAAACCGAAAGAGCACATGGAATTGATAAACTCTGCGGGACTGAGAAATTCGAGAGTAGCACACAGATGGCACTAGTACAGAGTCGGGTGAACTTGTCCAGGAGCCCAGCTGACTACTATATCTTACTGTGATAACTCTAGTTTTGCATATCCAGGATTGCCCCAGGGAAACCTGCGGTTTGCGATCTTTCGGGAAGCCACATCGACGAGGCATTGCGCACTAGGTTGGTTTGACGCGGCTGAAATTCCTTTCCGAGATTACTGCCTCTCTGTTCAAGCGTTTTAAACACGGATCTAGCTTGACTTTGCTGATTGGTTCTCCTTCCGCCATAAATCTCGACCAACCTCGTAACCTAGTCACTTGGCCTGACGAAGCTTTTGTGTCAAAAGCGAAACGTTACCCAGCAATAGATCTACCGATTGTTACCAAACTTCTGCGAAAAGTATAAAATATACTTTTCTATTTTAGGCGTCTGTCATTCCCTGTCCTTCACTTCATTGGAATTTGCTGTGTCGTCATGTATATCAATCATTTTGTTCAGGCAGAAAACCTTTCCATTTGTATTAGTCTAGCACCTTCACTTGGCGATTACAACACTGTTAAGGGCGTGTAAATATTTTAGAATGTCTATGTGTCGTTTCGTAGCTATGCTGTTTTATTTGTCTGGCGGTCTGTCATATCAGTAGCTGCGGTTGACCAGCTTTCAGTCATTGTCCTTAGTTGGAAACCAACCTGGTCTCGCAGATACTTAGGCTCAGTTTCCACTGCTATACTGTCGGTCATGTTCGTGGAGATGGTGCTCTGTCGTCGCACTAGATGGGCGAGTGAGTCCGCAGCGTAGGGCCTTGACACATTGGTTCATTTGGCGAAAAGGATATTTGTTGTCCAACTTCCACAACAGGTTCACGGGTGATTTGGATGGTCAGCGACTTTGATTAAACCACTGTTTTGTATATTAATTGGTAAACTACATGCTTAGTCAATAAATCAGAACCTGACTTTACTATGTCAGTTTGTTAGGAGCTTGTCCATTAAGAAGTGAGGATCATTTAACCTGTGATGGAAAAGCTAGTGTTTGGCTGAGTGGGGTTTCGTGGAGCACGCAATCCTAGGGCTTTGGCTGATTCATTAGTAAAGCCATTATAAGATAATTGTCTGTTAAAATACCCAGAGGTGAGCAGATCTCCATACTCCATAAGACAGCGAGATATCCGCAACTTCCCGGGGGAGGGGGAGAATCTCTCACTCTGTCAGATGATGTCGACAAAGGATAAATAATATACGGTCAACTTTATACTCGGAAATGTCACTTACTATCGTCATGACATGGATTGGTCAGTCGGCCCCAGTGACGTCCACAAAGAAACTCAATGGATTGTCAGTTGAATGCAGTTGGGTATTTATCAGTATTGGTCAGAATGCAGACAGTCATGTGATTACATTTTACGGTAGCGCGCAACAACCCACATTCGTACGGAGTAGTGCAACGGACTAAACGATCGCGTACATGTGTTGTCCATCTAACCTGATATTAATCTTGTGCAGTAATACAGCTGTTCACAGTAATTTAACGGAAACTTGTTCGCCTAGTGGAGCTGTCTCAAACTTGGCGACAGGGACGGGGTGCAAAGCCAAGTGAGAAAACCTCAAGTAGTCAGGATTCCTAGTTTTCCAATGGAGAATTTGTTCTGTAAGTAAGGGCTATCTGTTTTGAAAGGCCAAAAAGAACCCTACGGAAATTTCATCCTCATTAGGAATCATCAGTATTGCTCATCTCACGAAACTCCAGGGAGCCTCAAACTCCTTCACTAACCGGCAGGTAGTTGGGACACTTAACTTCTGGAACACCAGCGGATAACCAATGTTATGATTGACTTGCACTCGATAATGAATATGGTGCCACTCACACTTCAGTCACAGAATTCACATCTTGTTGCCACACATTGACTGGCTCCTCGAGTGACGACTTCTCAGGTAAAAGAATCGCTCGTCTTGTGTGTGCTGTCTCTAATTACTAGTCGGTAGCTTGCTGGTTTGAAACTCTCCGAGTTCTGTGAGGTTCGCATTGCTGATGGTTCCCAATAAGGATGAAACAGTTCTACAGTGCTTCTCAGTTTTTCATTAGAGTTGATGATTATCGACCGGAAGAAATGGTAGGATTGCTCTCTTTGAGATGTGTATTGATCGGCACGATGTGAGGAAAAAACGGACAAGTAGGCTATGGATGAAAGGATTCCTACAAAACAGGCGGTAAGGTACATGAATGGTAGCTTGAACTGCCATATATATGACTTAGATCAGAAGTTATTCTTCATGTTTTCGAAGAACGTGGGACAGTCAAGGGAGACATGATAATGTTGTTAGGACTTGACAGAGCTTCTTTTCTAGACTATCGATCCACCGCACCCAATCTACATGGGAATCAAGGTTAACATGACGCGTCTTCTTTACATAAAAAGAATTACGAATCACCAAAACCCATCAGCAGCATCCAGCTTCGCTAGTTTCGTGATTTTACACACGTTGATGTCCAAGGTTTCTCACTCACTGCTCTGAAGAAAGTTTACTATGTCCCCTGCCCCTTTTAAAAATATTATTTGGTTTCTGTTGGCTCAGGCATACATTTTGGGTCTCATCGTTTATAAAACCGGTGGCTTTTTGTTCAAATAAACAAATTAGAACGGTTGTTCCAAACAGGGTTTCACCAGAGAATCAAGTTGTGAGGTTAATTACAACTTTACGAGCTACATACTGCGATAGCGTTGTTAAAAGGGCTGTTGTCTCCGATTATATTTAACGCAGGCTTGACGTCAACTATTTACCCACTGAAACCGTTCCAGTTTTAGAAACCCCGAATTCTCAATATGCAAACTAAAGGCACTCGTCGTTATTCTGGATGTGCCAACTTACAGCGGCACCGTAAACGTCGTCTCATAATCCGATGGGAGGTCATTCATATGCGTGTGTGGATAGAAATTTGTCGATTTTTAAGAACACAAAGTACTGGGTAGACCATAAAGCATGTCTACCAGCGGATAGCTGGGCAACAAACTGCGTCAATGGGCAGACGGCCAATAGCACCTACCTACTGCAGACAGAATAGACAATCCAATTTCGGAGGGCACTGAAAGCCAAGTGCCGGAGAGTTTGCGGTAACTAGTATCTTAATACGATAAAATCAAGAAGGGGTAATCACAATATGTTTGTTCAACTCTGCGAAACCCAATTGCAGTGAAAATTTGGCAGGTAAACCTGCTAACAAAACAATGATATGTGAGGTGAAAATGTGTTACTGCCAAGTTTGTCAGTAGCAAGAAGTAGTTGAATGTTCGATAATCAGCCCAGCCTACATAGGTCACAAGCAGTCCGATGCAGCGATTCATCTAATCGTGCATCCAAATAATAATACATTTGAACAGCAATCACTTAGAGGCGATCCGAATATCATCCGAATATCTACCTATAGAACAGTGACGATGCTTTGTGGTTTGCCTAAGTCTTTTAATTCTGAATTTCACAGACATACCTTACTACCTTACCATTAATAGGGCTGAACCTCTTGTGCTAAATGAGATTTCCTGAAAACCGGGTCTCTGTAAGTAGTTCATTAGAAACCATAGGTTAGGCGACGTAAGAA
>SJOL01006440.1:815769-835346 GCA_004794785.1 Opisthorchis felineus
TCATACACAGTAACATGTTTTTACCTGGACTTATCTGCCGGCAAAGCGACTTTTTTGACTGAATTCAGCTTGAAGGCAGCTATTAGTTGGATCAGTAAAATTAACCGTAGCAGAGTTTCGCACCTGTGCAGAATATGAAATATCTTTCTTTGTACCCGCAAAACAAATGAATAAATAAAAAACTAGTTAGGCGCTTCCTTCAGTAGTATCCCTTAACAAAAGCGGGAAAAAGTAAACTAACGGGCATTTGCACTCCTCTGGCGATGGTCAAAACTCACTGTCCTTTGCAGTGTTTCTGGTCGATTTTGGCCCAAGCACGTCATACCAACAGACGCACAATTTTTCGACACAGAATTGTGAGCCATATTAATAGGTCTATAAGGGTTTTTCATCTATGCTCTGCATCTCGGAGTCCAGCTGGCCTCGAATGCTTACACCTTAATCCCGAACAAGCATAAAATGACACAATTTAACGTCCAAATGAAAGAAGGGTTGAACTGACACTTTTAGTCATGAAAATTACAAGTATTCACTGAAATGTTTGCGTATTTATGGGAAATCAGAGAGTACCACTCTTAGATTAGGCGCTTGAACGTCAAATGACAAGGTGATTACATGCATTGCTCTCAAGTGAAGGCCGCATGGTAAAAAATTAGTTCCTATATCAAAGAGAATAATATTCCGCACCCTAAAGCCTAGTTAACAGTCGTGAGTCGAAATTCAACTGCCTTGAAAAGACCGGAATAGCAGTGCAACTGTATGCGGAGAAATCTCTTGATGAATTTCCAATGTGTCCGATACGCAACATTCAAAACATGTTGCCCCGTGGTTCAAGCATGGATGTTGTGCTTGTAACATGCACTGTTGCTCTTTCAGTCGTTTTGAAAGGAAAACCCCAACATCTTCCCTGTAGGTTTTCTGCATGAACTGGTGAAATTACGGAGGAACTGAATCAGGTCTAGGGTGTTTCAGCTTCATTCGATATTGCTGTATTCATGAGGTTATTTTATAAAGACAGTATTGTCCAACGCGCGTAAACACTTATTTTCCGATCAAGTTGGTATTCATGGGGTAATCAGCAAAATGTCTTGTTCGAGCACAGGATAAGATTGATGTGAATTTGGGGGTTAGGTCTATTTGTGAGCCACCAAAACGGGAAAAAAAGACTGACGGTGGGCTGCCCAAGACAATTCATCAATGACATAATTGGTGTCAAAAGATTGCTGAGAACATTTTGATAGGCCAAGTTTGGTTTCGCCCTTCTTGTGGCTCATTATAAGCGAGTGATTCCGCTGGGATTCACTTGAGTCTCCCCCACTGAAGCCAGACTGGTGTGCAAACGAGTGTAGTTCACGGCAATCTGCTAGATTTTCAGGCATTAGTTAAAGTGAAGAGATGACAAGCGGCGTGTCCTTTATTCGTTCCGTTCCATCAACCCCGCCTTTCCTTTCTTTGACTGGAATATGAGCCGATGTCACTTGATACCAGTGTTAGCGTCAACGCGTCAATGCAGTTGTACGACGGGCCACGCTGGTGTTTGTCCTCCGCGGTAGGATTTCAGGGCAGGATGACTGTGGATAACTAACCCTGTGCTTGTGTTGAAACAAAGATGCACACATATGTGAGTGTGTGCTGCGACACAGCGTATCATTAGACTGTCCACAATGGTTGGATGCTCGAATGACTCGGGCCTACCGAGACTCGATCAACACGGATTGTAACATTTTACTGCAACGTCATCTTCCTTTTATGTGTTGGCTACAGTTTAGAACAATAGAACAATTAGGATGATGTCAGGATTACCTTCAGGTGAAACATTGCAGGACGAATACTATGCTACGCCTGTGGAAAGTACGGAAGGAAGTGCTCAAACACTGTTACTGTCTTGAATATGGAGGTGGGCCTACTAATGTTGTAGCTTATATCACGGAGAGCAGGTTCGTGGTCTTTACTTTTAATTTGTTGCCTTACGTTGGTTTGAATTAACGCAAAATCTTCGGTCACTACTTGGATTGTGACTCAGTCTGACTCACTGTGATCTATGGGGCAGACATTTAGCGAACTACACTCAGGTTGCATGCCAATTTGGTTTTGACGGAACAGCCAACTGAATCTCTCGTTTATGATGTTGTTCTTCAACTGAATGTGCTGCATCAGGCCGCCTCATGCTTCAATTGGTACGATACTGTACAGACGGAACACACTCATAAGGTCGCTGAAAAGTCTTCGACAACAAAACCGGTTTCGCCCTTCTTGGGGCTCATCAGCTGAGCGCAGTCCCTGTGTTTTCCACAACCTTATGTTATACTTGAATCAAATTGCACGAATGTCAGGGATTGTGCTTACCCGATGAGCCCCAAGAAAGGCTCAAACGGTCGTGGGCTGTCGGAGAGTTTTCAGCAACTTTATGAGTAGTGTATTTCGTCTACACAAGGTAGACATCTACTTTCAGGGGTTTATGGGATCTGTGGAATTCACATTCACATCACTCTACTTTGAACACTGGTTTTTATGTTCTAGCGCAATGATTCTGGTGAGTCCACACCAACGGGACTTGCTTACTTAGACGTCTTCCAAGTAACTACCTCGAATGATAACCATCTGATGTAATTTCTCACCTCAGCAAGTAATGTTGGCCCTAAAAAATATTATTATTGAGTTTGTACTAAACCACACGCCAGATTTCTTTAATTATTCGTTTACTTGGAGGAGATGTGTTAGTCATCCCTTTTTTGATGGTCAAACGAGCTCATCTGATACTGGTTTTGATTCCAGGTAAAAAGTGCAGTTCTTGCAACAGCACAAAATTTCACAGTGAGGAACTACATGACCAGGAAAATCCAGTACAAATCCGAAAGAGACTCGGAACACCACTGAAGAAACCACAGCTTGTAGAGAGAGAGAGGCGTCAGTTCCAACATAAGGGTCAGATGACTGTACTAAATTGCATAAAAATCTATATTAATCCTCTGACAGGGCCTCGAAATTGAAGGTGAACAACGAAAAAAGAGAAGTTCACAGTAGCATTTTATGTGTTTCAACAGTAAGATGGTAACAGATTTGCTGTCAGTGGTCTCTGTGATTCTTTTATGAAAAGGAAGGGGAGAAAAAGCGTGACCTTTATGTGAGCTTCGTCCTAAGCCTATCGGAATTTTTTCGTACTGTAGGTGAACGCAAACTAGCAAAGTATATGGATGAATTCCTCCCCACTGGACAGTTCCGAGTACAAAAATATCCACAGGTGGATGACACCTGTGAAAAGAAGCAGGCACTTGTAGAAAAGATGAGTGTGAAATCGTTTTTGTGAAAATGATGTTCCATACATAGAACCCCTGTTTAGTAAACGGAGAACAGAACGCATCCGAACGGGACGCTTTCACAATGTGGCGGCTACTACAACATTCGAGTGCTAACAGAAGCCTCTCAAGCTAAAGCTGACAATCTGTCTTTGATTCTCGATCATAATTCTGCAATCGTTATTCAGCTGTATGCAATACTCGGTTGAATGTACTACTATCTACCTAGCATCACAACGAGGTCTTTAATTCACCTTCAGCATAGACAGTACAAGACGTTGAAAATAGTTTGATTTGGCAGTTTTGACAAACAGTACTGGGCTTGAAAAATATGTAATTTAGCTAGTACGAACGATGAACTCAGAGTTGATTGGGCTTTTTTTAAGGTAGTATCGTTGTGAAATTGATCAAATTTATCCAAGCAAGAGTTCGACTGTGTACCACTTCGGCAGGTGGAGAAACAGAGTATCTGGTCACTTTTACTTATGTATTTAAAGGAGCACAAGGCAAATTCCGTTAGCTAAAGTCCGCGCGGGGTCAGACGTGTGGTACCTGCTGAAGTGATTACGCCTGAGTCCGTTTGTCTCATGTTTAATAGGTCCATTTAGGTGTGGCGATACTTCGTACTTAATAGCATGTTTCCTTTTGCTCAGCTGAACAATTACTTTTCAAACTAGTTGAGTTTGAGTCAAACTGGTAAGGTAGTCTTTTCAGCTGTGAGTTAAAACGTTCGCCGTGGGCATGTACCAGAGGGACTTTCCCAGGAAGGTTATTGAAAAAAAAATATCCAGAGGGAGCTCTCATAAAGGAAAGACACATCACTGCTGGTGAGGATCGCAGTACAGGCATATGCTTTGTCGAAACGCTCCTCACTTAGAATTTCACATCAGTGCCACCAACATTCTACCGTTTTTAGCACCCGTCTTCAGTTTACGATAAATTTTCGATGAACTTTGGTCAGTAACCACTTTGCGGATGATTTCACACAGACTACATTCTTGTTTCTAAGATTTGCACACTGTACTTTCCGAATTTGTTTATCAAGTGTCTGCTTTTCTAAAATATCTCAACAAAAACGCTCGCAGTCGTCGCATTAGCTTCCAAACCGTAGCCGGAAAGAATGGTATGACTATTTGCATCAGATCGATTTGAAAAAACTGTTTTTTTCACATCTGTAAACATTGCTATTTTGGTCTTCTCGCATTTAGACAAGTGCTTTTTATTGAACAGATGCTTGCCCAACCGCACCTGGTAACTAGTATTTCTCCATGCAGCAACAGCCGGACTATTTTATGCACAGATTTCGGCCTTTTATTCCTACACAGCGCCGCTACCGATAGACAAATCGAGTGGGATGGTTTCCTATCGGTATGTGGTAGGCGAACGCTAAAACAAGGTGTCGAAACGTCAAAAGGTGGAAAATGGATGCGAAAAATCCATAGGATCAGTCTACGGTATCCTCCAGAGGTGCTTGTAATGGTGCATTCCGACTACTTCTTCATACCTTTGAAAATTAATCTGACGTGAGTCAGTTGAATACAGTATCCTGTCGCAAGTTTCCTCCCAGGAAAAGCCACCCCTATATGGAAGCCATGTCAATGACGATTTGGTAAAATCAACTCCAAAGTTGGGCTAACCACAAAAGGGGAATTAAGCCTCACTTCTGTGTAGTGCTGCTTGTTTGAGGAAGAGAGACTAATATAACCAGATCAAACGTTCATCATTCTCTTTTCACCGCAACCGTCAGTCCAGTTTGCGTCATAGAATTTTGCATTAGCCTAGTATGTTTCGCGGGATTTCCTCTAGGCTGACTGAAGGTAGCTAGTTGACCAATCACTAAGCTCCACGCAGTAGACTAGAAACCAGCCCTCGGTAAGGTGTGAGTTGTGACATGCTGAGGTAACTTGGCAACACATCTCATGATATATGCCTGTGTGTGTTGACGGGGCATTATTGCGGTTGTTCTGGCTCTTGGATGTGCTCCCTCGAAAGTGGAGAGATGGCTCACGGGCTTCAGTAGGAAAAATGGCATCCAGGGTTCGACGGCTCAGTT
The DNA here is from genome assembly GCA_004794785.1 of Opisthorchis felineus. Lineage (NCBI taxonomy): Eukaryota > Metazoa > Platyhelminthes > Trematoda > Opisthorchiida > Opisthorchiidae > Opisthorchis > Opisthorchis felineus. Next base: position 821,119 of record SJOL01006440.1, read on the forward strand.
CTTCGCTTTATGCAATGCATTACTTACTAATGGCAACGGTGTCCTCCAGTTCTTCAAGGCGGGAATCTTCCGGGCAGCAAATGTATAGCACTGTTTTGTAAGCTGTATAGGATCTCAAATCAGCATTTACCTCATGTAATTTTTGGTTCTGGGAAATTTCTTTTGGAAACGACTATAGAGAGTATAGTCTGCTTTTACCAGAAGAGTGTCGAAAAACGATAGCCGAGTATAGACTACCTAGCCAAAACGCACTCAAAAGGCGACCTGTTCCTTCACGTGAATGCTGAATCACAAAAGGTAGGGAAAAGAAATCTTGCTAGGCCCGTCACACTGGGAGTTTTCGAGCGTTGAAAAAAGTTTGTTCTGATCTTACTGATTTGAAGGCGTCCCTAACTCGTTCACTTCCAGTTCAAGATGATGAAATGGTCAGGGTAAATTTTTTGACCTTTAGCGTGTGGCTACTGTATTGATCTCGGGAGGCTAAGAGTTGAAGCGAGAAAACTGGAGGGGCACATTCTGTCTACCTACAAGATTTTGTCCTGAAGATCGCGAATCTTTCATGATCTGGCCTGTGGGAACATACCCTGTCAAAGCGCAAGTACACGTCCCAAATCTAAGCCATTATTTACACGGTGATTTTTGTGCAGGGTAAACCAAAGCGAAACGAAAAGGCAGGACAGAACCATGGGGTCATCTATACTTCCCATTACTGCTCCACTCCCGGAGTACGATTTTTTATATTAATAAGTGACAAATCTCATCCAAGGACTTAGCACTCAAATCGGCTAGCATAAAAGTGAGAAAAAGTGGCAAATGGGTGCCACAGAATTATATTCGGATCCAATAGTGCTGTCTTGAGACAGCTCAGTGGTTCAGATACGAACTTACTGACTGGAACGTCCGTGGTTCAAACCCAACCCTATCATCTCGACGGCTTCTGTTTTGCCTTGGGTAACCTGACAGTATCTCAGCCCTGGTGCTTCTTTCGGGTAGCAGAGCAGCTAGGTACTGAAGGACTTTTACGACTGGAAGATTGGTGCCTCGCCGAGAAAAATTTCAAAGATATTTTCTGGCTTTTTGCCTTACAGTTTTTACAAAACTTCGTGGCATACTTTTATTGAGTATACGGATAACACCCTCTTTTCATAGCGTCTGACGAGGACTAGGGTATGCTTTTACAGTCGGTGTACTGAATAAAGTAGAAATCAAAACAGCAACTGGATCCTTTGACATTCGACTAAAGATGTGCAGTGTATTGAAGCCGGACAAAGCTATACCAATCTGCATGCGGTAATAACCGTCTTCAATCCGTTTGAAACAAACGAACCATCAAGAAAAACAATAAAACAGAAGCTAAAATTGCTCATAGAATGATGGCTTATCCAAAAGAATTCCTCTAGCTGGAGTTAGATGATGCGGTTTGTCCAAGTCAAAGAAAGATATAAATCTCACGGAATACTCGTAAAACACACACTTATTAGTAGTATCTTTGCTGGATTGTAAATAATCATATTTTGCTTGGGAAAAAGTAACATTGCCTTGGTTGACTTTGTATTCATTTTCAATAAAAATATAAGTAGACATTTCCTCCAAGTAGAAAAAACAGTTCGAGTTTTCGCCGTTATCTACTTACTTAGTTACCTGGAGAAACAAGGGAGCTAGTATGGTAGGACCGAACCTCTCACTGTCAGAACAAAGTGTAAAACGGTTCCGTAACGAGGTATAACAGAAATAACACAGCATGGAGCAAAAAGTGCTTCCGGATGGGAAAATAAATTTCATTAACGTTTGTCAAGACGATCCATCTTGTATTTTTTTCCAACATTTAATGGTGCAGACAATGATCGCAACCTGTTTGATAGGCGCTTCTTACGAGATACCATTTTAGTTACCCGACCCTCTACATAGTAATCCACTGAACAGCCCGGCCATTAAAATAATTGCAAACAAGTATTGCACTTCGATCGGACACAACCTTAAGGTTGCCAAAAAAGCGTCGAAAGTTCGCTATCATGTCATCATGTGGGTCTAGTCCTCAAGTTTCCAACAGTGGGGCTTAATACTTGTGATTAGCGTTAGATCCGAAAATTATCCACTGCCTTAAATATTTTTCCCGCTAGGATTTGAGAGGCTTTTCGGTACATTCATCCAAGAAATACCGTATTCGAGAGATTCGTTGAATTTCAGCCGAGTCTCCCATCAACACTAACTTAATAAATAAATGTTTCGCAACACATGAAAATCTCGTGCTCAATTATGAAATAAGCTTGACGGAAATCAGTAGGCCAGGCCTACTTGGTGGATCTTAAGAAGAGCAAAACCGGCGGTGGGCCGTCGCGAGTTTCCATAGACTCTAAAAGTAGTACGAAACAATCTTCGAAATTTTGTTGTGGATGGTTTCGGGATTTATAGTGTTAAAATTTACATCACTCTCGCTTGAACAGTTGTCCTTCTGGCCAGGCGTAATTACTCTGGTGAGTTCACACCAAAGGGGGGAAGCACTGAACTTGAGTTTCCATCTTATCAGAGCTCATCAACAGTGCATATCCTTGGCCGCGCCGAGGTTTGAACTCCGGACACGCGAGGTGAGTGTGCTATCTCTACTCCATCAGCGCATGCTAAATGCATCTGAATTTTTACGTCTGAAAAGGCGAAGGTGTTCACACTTGAGCCGATGATAGGCACTGCTGATGAGCTCTAATAAGAGCGAAACTCGAATCTTTGGAATCTTCCAAGGGGAACGTGAAGTGGTCTTTGGGGAACTTAGAGAATACCGTCAACGAGAGATTCAGCTAATATTCGGTAGAGTAGCAAGTTAATTTGCAAATGAGTTTATAAACATTACAACTGTCTAGAGTGAATGATATTCCACCACCTCAGCCTCACATTTCAAAATGAAAATTATCCTAATGTAACATACGCCAGCCCAGCATGAGGTACATGCTTAGCTGTGAAAAACTGCACTTTCTGGACGCCTTGTCAATCGTAAACTGAAATGGGTTTCCGAACCATGCATTTTCTAGTACATGAACTATTTTATTACTTAAAAAAGATAGTGACGTATATGACAATTGGGTTTTTCATGGCAAGTCCTTTGGTACGTTGCTTTAAATCAATCGCTTGCACCGGGCGTTTCGGTGTTCAAAATTGGCATAAATCAGATGATTTCTTGCAGCGGTTGATGAAGTTGCAAGGCAGAGCCCACTCGAAACTGTTTTGACAGAAGAGTAGAGGTTATCGAGAAAGACCAAGAATTTATGTTGACGACATCTCTACAGTATACGTGCGTTCTACCGACTATTAAATAGTGTCCGCAGTTATTTATATTTTAGGGCAGAAACGGAGCGAAATCAAAGGTTTGCATTCCTGGATGTGACACTCGGCAAACCAAACGCTGGGTTACGCTAGAGAAATATCTTAAGAAAGCCAAGATGGACAAGACAACGTTTACATCTCAGAAGTCTCCACCTGTTGGACAAAGGCTTGCTCTAGTTAGGGCCTTCCTTGGTAGATTGCAAGACACTGTCACGATAGATACAGTAGAACAGGAGGTTTAGCTACTCAAAGAGATATCAGTTGGAAACAGCTATCTACTCAGCTTCATAGACTAAAAGTCCGGACCTTAAGGAAAACGTGAGGTAGTGCCGGGCGTACAGGAAAAGTTATTCGATGGGGACGAAATATCGTCCTTATTTGAGAATTGTTCAAATGCCAACTTTAAACAACACTATCCAATTAATAGCGCCTTCACACCTTGCATTTCGTCATCAGATCCAACTTAATCCATCAAAATATGATAGTGATTGCGGGTCCGGATATGTTGGCAGAACAACCTGTTACAAACAACACGGCCCAAAGCAACGCTACAAGTCTGAATCTCAGTGTTCGAACCAGAAACGCACCGGTCATTCTAATAATGATAGGCCTGGGAAATGTGGAAAGCCTTTACAGCGGAAAAAACTGCACCCTCTTCCAGCTAATCCAATCAACTGGTCTGAGAAGAGCTGGTGTTAGAGAAAATATCTCTGAAAAGGATGGGATGTTACCTGATCCACAGAAATGTCATCTTGAACGATGGGCTGAATACTTTGAAAAACGGTCCAGATAGCCCCGGTCAGCTCACCCCCTGAAAGAACCAAATGAACCCGAATGAAACGTCGACATCAGTTCGCCACCGAAAAAGGAAGCCCAGTGTCGATTTGGTTGTTTCAGTGCAACAGAGTACCTAGTCCAAGGGGTTTTCATCTCTCACTCCTCAAAGAATGTGGTGAGTCCGTCGTGGCAAACCTGGAGAAGGACGAAATCGCTCTCCAAACTGCGAAGGCCAGAGCAACGGCCATCTGAACAACCATCAGCAACTCAGGCATGGCTTTTGACGAGATTTACATGCCAGCACACAAGCACAATTTTTATTTTGCGGACTTCGCAATGATAAGTCTTTTTAACTTTTAGATGCACAAAGGCAGATTGTAAACAACGTTCTTGTAGCTTGACAATGAAGAATATTTTATTATATTTAGCCAGGAACCTGGCCACTGGGCACCGAGGACGTCCAAAGACTTTCAGTGTTTGACTACCGATGTCTTCGGAGCATTGCTCGAGTCTGGTGGGCACACCGAATCGGTAATGCTGAAGTACGTCGAATGGTTTTCGGAAGAGATAACTCACCCACAATAGATGGATTGATCACACTTCATGGGTTTTGCTGGCTTCGCTAGGTGCTCCGTATGTCAGTCGATCGACCTCCTCGAAGGGTTCTTTTTGCACAACCACGTGAAGGGTAGAAACGTGCCAAGGGAGGTCAAACAATAACTTGGCAGCGAAGTATGAAAGCCATTACCAGCAAACTCAGCTGCGCTGGTCATTGCCTACTCCCTGGATGGGGACCCCGAGAAGGGCCACATCAATGATTGGAGACTTTGTCAGACATGGTCCAGTCGCGCCCTCAATGGCGGTCGTGCATCCAAGCTATTGCCTTCAATGCACAGCTTCCCTCCCAATCTCCCCGATTAGAAGTTCACTGATAATCCTGTTTTCACGAACCTATTATATCAGATGCTGCCTCCAATGCGCAGCTACCTACCCCACCTCCCCAAATCATCGGTGAACGAAGCCGTGGTAGCTATAACCACTGTACGGCAAGTACGCGCTTCTTACAGATGATGATGATGAATTTTACAAGTTTTCTTCTTTATCGCTATTATACATACCCGTCTTTGCGCTTAATTTACCATCTACCACACTAGTTCTATTTTATTTGTGCATCTCTGGTTGCAATTATCACGTGTGTTCAGTCATTTACTGTGACCGTTTTGATCAATTAGGTCAATCCTCCCATGTGATATGATTAAAGTGACATTGGCAAGTCCACTACGTCATTCATTCATTACGCGTAACACCGCTGGACTAGCTAATGAGCTGCTATCAAAACGTCGATGCACAGTACGTCCGACAAGCTTATTTTGGCACTTTTCGAACCTGGAAACCGTACTCTCACTGCTTCAGATAATTTTGAAGTAAGGTCTTCCTTGGTTGTTGGTCTATTCGGCGAGCTTGGCGGTTCGATTGTAAACATCCATCACCAATCGAGGTGACGTCGTCGGTGCGGGGTTGAGCTGGTAAATTCCTCCTCCGTTCTGATTCATAACTCTGAATGGACTGGGATACCGTTAGTAACTGAAGACGACGCCGAATACTCAGGATCTACGTACACTGCCGAAAGTATTTGAGTGCTTGAAATCTAGCGTTGCAGAAACAACGTCCTCCTGGTCCCACAAGTTTTGAGCTGAAGAAAAACGTGGGAATGACCATCGATCCTTTTGGAAATATATTTATATATATACTGCTACTCCTTTGGCAGGTTTTACCTGCTCGTCTGATATCACGCATTATGCCGAATAAATTGTTCATATTTTACCCTCCAGGGCAATCTGCCTGTGGATTTGAACGATTGACTAAATGTTTTGTTAACATTCATTTGGAAAACTTAGCTGGTCCAAGTTTACTACACAGCAAATTCAGTGCCTCTGAGCTCGTAAGGGAGGATTTGGGTGTACATAAGCAAGGTGCCAATTCCCCATTTCCAGGACAACATTATGTACGGATGATAAATCATCCGCCGATAATGGTCGGCGTTTAAATGAGTTCATGTTGAACAGGAACACCCCGGAATTGAGCAGAAGTTGGGGAAATTTGGAGGTGCAGTGGAGCGCATACAGATAGTCAATGCCTTACATCCTATCACATGAACTATATCCGTAAATGTTGGCCCAAAACGTCAGCAGTCGGTAAACAAGTGCGGAAATTGGACCGGGAGCATACATAACATTGAATTATGGGGTGTTGTTAGAATGATCAGATGAGTGGGAAAATTTGTTGGCCGTTTATGTTGTCAGGCACGGGGAGGAGCTATCACCAGTGTTTTTGCTTAGACTAACTGAAGCGAATTATTCCAGCTATTTGATTTTGTTCAAAGGTGGGGGATATTCTGCCATCATGAAATGACCTTCCGTAACAAAACCAGGGGGAAAGAAGCCAACACCTACAGTTGCTTCATTCTTTTTGAAAAGTATGTGCACCCCACTTGATCCACAAGAAATCGCTAAATTTAACAAAAGTGAGATAAAGGGCAATCCCATTAAAACCTGCCTGGTCAACTTTAGTCACACACCCGTAAAGCTTATCCACAAGCAAAAATCACCAATTCTGACGTACTATTAGAATCAACAAGTTAGCAGCTCTGCAATGAAATGGAAATATGCCGGTAGCATTAGGGGATTCGGGAATCATCCAACGGAGGTTTCGGTTGGCAAGTAAAGCCAATCTGTACGGCTGTATTATCCATATTGGGAATCTTGGGCAGTGAGTATCTCACCAATCACCAGGGAGGCTCAAACACGTGACCTCCCGGCTAGTAGTTTGGTCATTTAGCTGTTCGGCGTAATCAAATTGCACTTAGATAGGACATAGCGCCACTCTTACTTCACTCGCGGAAACCACATTACGCGGTTACGTGATGTGTCGTGCTCCTGGAAGCACGACTTCTAAGATGGATGTTTCATTCGTCGTGTGAATTGTCCTTCCTTCCGAGCTACTTGAGGTTTGTTGGTTTTGGAGTAGTTCCATGGAGATTGCTTCCTGTGAGTGATGAGAACTGCTCATGATTTCAAATAAGGACGGAAACAGCTGTACAATAATTCCTGGCTTTTTTTTAGCTTTCACTGACCTCGCTTACGGGGTGAGGTTGGGAATTGTGGAGATACGTCGCATCGTCCTGACAAAATCAACTAAAAAATCGGGTGACGTGGAGATTTTATTGCACTTTTTAAAGGAAGATTCGACACTATAGACGTAATACACTATTCATAAGGTTGCTGAAAATTCTTCGACAGCCCACGACCGGTTTCACCGTTCTTGGGGCTCATCAGGTAGGCGCGGTCCCCTAGTTTCCGTCAACCTTATGTTCTACTAGAAACATCATAAACGAGAGGTTCAGCTGGGTTCCTGGTGAGTCTCTCGAAAAACCAAATTTGTTTGCAAACGAGTGTATTTCGTTAGATTCAACACGAGTTCTCAGAATTTTGTCGCAAAGTGACGCAGAGGTAAGTAAAGAAAAAAAATCAGGTAATCGTAGGTTAAAAACGTTGGTAACGTAAGCCACATTTATGGACTTCACACTATCTATAACCTGGATTCAAGCAGAACCAGTGCCATGGAGTTGGGATGACTTGGGGATGGGCTGTGAGATTATCATAGTTTTATTAAACGAATCACTCTAACTAAAACGACCGAATCAGTTGTGGCGACACTGTACGGACTAATGATTGCTAACAACACCATTTTCCATTTTTTTAACCAAAGAGGATAATTGATTTCAGTGATTCCATAACCTGTCACCATAGTTCAGACATATCCGAATAAGTTGCTAATCGGTCCCTCCTAATCACAGACTTAATGCGAAACAGTATCAACCATTCATTTAATCACGGTGGCGTGACGGGCCGTACAAGTGTCCAGCGCGGACTCACAGTTAGTCTAGCAGTTCATATCAGAATGACCCATCCAAACTATGCAAGGGAGAGCTTTCCGTCAACGGATGACACTGAGTTTTTGAACACATAAGGCTTTTCTACACAACTTATTGGAGAATCAACAATGTAGTGCGTGAACTAGTCCCCGGCTGATGCTCCGTTGTCAAGCAATTGGCCTGGAGCTTGTGAAGGTAGCATTACAACGTAAAAACAGTTCTCAAACCGTAGCTATGGCCCACGTCCAAGAAAGTTATGCGTGCGGAGTTCAGGACTGCTTGGTACAGTGCCAAGTGGCAGAAACCGGGGTCGAATTGGACAGCAGGGGACCGCAGAACGACGGGGTCTATACTTTAAGATTCCGTTATTACTAGTAAAAAACAGCGGCAAATGTCTTCTAAAGGCATTCTAAAACCACTGATTAATTCCGTTTGGAAATAGCTTCATTCAAAATTTGATTTTATAAAAAACAGATGACATGAGTGAGGTTGAACCGGTATTGGGAAATTTACGATGATTATGGAGGCTCAGGTCCACAGTGTGACCTTGCGCTAGGTTTTTTGTTTGGGACATATAATCAGGATTGAATCAAATAGAGTTGAGACAAAAACAAAACAATCTGTCAGTCTTATTCAGCTTGCGGTTGGCCAAATTTTATGAGTATGTAGATAAGTTTGCGAATAGGGGAAGCGCGTATTCGCACTGGAAACGTACCTAATTTGTAAGCATAAATTACTGGATTTCAAATTCAGGAACATTGATCACAGTAGTGCTGATGGTAACCAAAGTGAACACTCCTGTGCTGTTGCTTCAGATGACAGCCAGCTTATAAATGACCGATGGGTCAATAAACTCTTAGTGTCTTTCATATCGTCACTGTCCTGTATTCTGGTGCCAAAATGGTCCGAAAATGCGATACATCTGATCAGGTGATAACTTCCAAGACTGGGGAGGCAGTCATCTTTTTGAGTTCAGAACGGTTCCGTCAATACCGGGAAAAATTTCTCAGTGAACACAGCAAATTTGAAGTGAAAAAGTTCATCTTAGAAAGGCTATCGGACTAACAAAGTGAAGAGTAGAACCATTTCTTCTTAATTCCAAGTAAATTCCAAGTCATGGATATATACGGAGTGAAAGCAGACGGTACTTTTAGGACAGCAAAAGATGTACCTTTAAGGTGCGCATTAACAACCAACGCGCACATATTGGGCTCTCGCTGAAGGAAAATGCTAATCGTAACCATTCATAATACAGATCAAATATGATCAATCAAAGGTCGGTCGGTCGGTATAGTGGGTTAGACGGTAAAACGTCCCACTAAAATATTCTTCAGGGGGGAGGGTGCCTAAAGAGACATTCGCTTTTTCTTTGAGAGCTTGCTATTGCAATTTCTATGACAGTAGAAGACCCTCAACATATTTTAACTGATGATTCTGTCTGTATCTATGCGAATGTGAGTCAGCATTTATTTGGACACCCGGTTTTCTGACTGCAGATAATTACGCACCGGTGACCTACAATAACTGTAACATAATAGGATGAAAACCTCGGTGAAGCCATTTCATTCCAAAATGGCTGGTTCGAGGACAACTTTCACGTGGATCCTACAATTACGAATAGCAAAAACACTAATCGTTAAAGTCACTCCCAGAGTTGACTCATGAAGGATTGTTTGGTGATTCAAGATAATTCTGGCGACCACTGGTTACTGACTGGGTCTTAAGAGGTTTGAATGCATTTCTAGGTGAAACAAGAATCACTTCAAGAAGACATTTGCTCTCTGCTACAGCTCAGGAATACCAACTTATCTCTAACAGACATCGTCACTTGACATTGATTTTTGGGAAGATGGGAAGGACGTTGGTTTATTCTACATATTCTAAGAGAAGCAGGCGAGAAAAGCTTGATACCTCTCCGAAAAGACAATAGACAAACACACCGATGTCAGCCCAGTACATCGCAAAAATTCTGCACAGGGAACTAACAGAAGAACGTGAATACCACAAGGAGCGAAGAAGGCAAGCAAACTTCCTCAAGATTGTCCACTACGTCCAATCTGAACGTTAGACGAATCTCAAAACCATATCGATAAGAGGGACAATATCACTTATCAGCTCAAAGAAACTTCGTACTACAAGAGGTCACAAACTAACCAATCGGAACGAAGAACCGTAACCGTGACACACTGTGGTACCATTCAAGAAACCAATCAGTTGCTGTAAAGTAGGAGCAAAAGTGGTCTGAGATGGACCAAAAGGGGTAGAGGTAGCCAAAACCTTAATTAGCGAATCAACTTAAAGATACGAGACACTCTTCAGTATACTATATAACCGCAGGCAGGAGAGCGATAAGCAGCATTTGTCCCCGTGTGCGTCAGATGTTGCTACCAGAATGGTTGAGACATTTCTTCGGTGAGTATAATAGAAAATAGAGAAAAGGCCAAAGACGCTCACTACGAAAGGTGGGTGCTACTGAAGAAGTCCGCAACAGATGATGACCCTTTATGTTTTGGATCCCGTATACTCACTCCTCCGTTACGACGAGTAAAGGGTACCAGATCGTCTTGAAGGTGGTCCAGATGGAAGTGGAAATTGAGGAACTTTGCTGAAGGGTTTTCAGTGTGACGCCCATTATGCTCTTAACTAGCCATCTGGATCAGTTCAACAGAGCTTCAAAGTCTCGCTTTCCAAGGGTGACTGACTGAACCAGGTAAATGTGCGATAAAATCATGCGCCAATATTAAAAAATTCAACTTTTGGCTCTACCTATTTGGTGATGGCGTGATCGAACCTCTTGATAATATATTTTAATATGTGATTAACAAATTTTGGAAGACCGAGGGAACTAATGAGTTTTTTCAAACACTGTTAGGAAATAAAAAGTTCAGTTAAACGTTACATGAACGAAGGGAAGTGCCGGGTTCTCGCTTACCCGACGGGTGTTATGCATACTGAGCTCCCGTGAATGCTCGCTGTAAGCCACGTGTACGCATCTGGACCCCATAGATGGTTCATCTCACCTATGCTTGACAGACTGACATTTGTTATTTGTCGGTGTCCCAATAGTGAGCCTCTGTGTGACATCCACACTAGGTCAGACGTTGATATTACCCGGATGCCAGAGAACATTTGTGTAGGTTGAAAGAAAATGGAATGGAACTGGGTAGACCTCGAAATCCGAGGTCCAGTATACACGTGAAGGGAGAAAAAAACCTGGGGATGGAATTCTATGCCACAGGTAATTCAAAATATACCAGATTCTTTTATCTTCTAACACCGTTTGGGAAAAGAAAGGTTCTGTCAGATTATACAACAAGTGCTTCGTAGAGATACTAAAAAATCATACTTTGTTATACGGGGACGGGTAGGTCAGAGAAGAATTCAGCTCGTTTTGTAATTTCATGATGAGTCGGCTTGGTAGATCGTAATTGTTTAAGACGACTCTTTAACCAGTGAACTAGTAATCTTTGAAAGGAACACTGTAAGATGATCACGAACGTTCGCTGCCAGGGGACGAGGATATTTCATCTTAGTTTTGAATGACTTATATATATATATATATATCATGTCGTTCAGCTGTAGCACCCTTTCGATGCCTAGCTGCCAAGTACGAGGGCGTGGATACTGCCAGGTTTCCCAAGCCTAGACAGGGGAAGTCGAGAGGCAGAGGTCCGGTTCGAACCACGGACCTTCCGATCAGTAAATTCGCGCTCTAACCACTAAGCCATCTCGCCCAGTGGCTTATATAAACGAATTCGTATACTTGATTGATGTTTTCATCAATATTATTGAAGATGTGTTCGTTCGAAAGGGTTGAGCGCTTTGAAAATTTATTGGTCTCGTAAGTAATTTTGTGGTGTTTATATAGAGAGTATCCCTCTTTCCAAGAACACTTCTCGGATGGAAGGCTCAGGACACGGAGTTTTTCGTTACAAGCCCCGTTCCGATAGACAAATTCCCAGAGCTAACTGGAAGATATTGCTAGTTTCCTAAGCGGCTGTATTGGGCATTCCTTTTGCTGATGACGAAGATTTTCCAGTTAACTGTGGCGTTGAATGCATAGTTTTACGAGTACAAATTACACAAGTTTTTATTAGCTGAATGGAAACTTACTTGCCCAGTAAGGAATTGTGGGTACGTGTCCAGCGCCACCTTGTGTAACGAGCCATAATTTCACTACCTTGCTTACACATTTAACCCAACTAACTTCCGCAAGTCTCAAGTGAGTACTTATGACGCCTGGCAGTTATTCTCAAGAAGTACTATTTGCTGGCTTACAGCTGTCTCAATTTATGACTTGAAATTCGATTTTGGCGCCACCGTAGATATCACGTCGTGCAGTCCAACTTTAGTTCAACTATTTACCGTACGTTTAATTTTCCAATGGGTTCGTCAGTGCAAAGTCATTTCGCAGTTCAGATAACAACCCTGCTTAACCCACCCGAATATCCATTTTATGACTCTCTGTCTGCTTACACTGCCGGCCCACGGGTTCACATCTCAGTACGGGAATTACAGAATTTAGGACAGAGTGAATAAGGCAGAACGCGATATTTATTCGAGCTTCCTCGATTGCAATCTTGTATTCTTCTTTACAACCTGTCTTTTCTGTGGCATTTTTCTACTGGTGACTAGGCAGGAGATGTGAAATAGGTCGAATTTGGTGGCGTAGATTCTAGACTGTGATGTTTAGTGCGTTAGCTCGCAAGGCCCTAATGTCGAAAAAGTAACATTCGCGACAGATGTATTGTTTTCTGCAGACAGAAACCAGCCAAAGCATTTGAGTACAATGGGATTTTCTCTACTTCCTAGGAAGAGAGGCTCCTACCAGGATGACATTTTGATATTTCTTGAAGGCGTTTCGTTGAAGAGTGGACTGGCATCATATACGACGTCAGAAAATTAGAAAACCTCCCACGCTTTTTGGTTACCTTCATCCTGATGAATTCGCTCACTTTACTGGTTAAAAATTCCATCTTGAGATGAAATGGGAATTCACAAAAACTACGGTTGGAGAAATTGGCAGAAAAATACCGAAAAGTTGGATACATGTAAACAATACAGGAGGATCTTACCAAGATACACTTCTAACAAGTAACCTTTTGAGGAAATTTCACCCAAAATTGAAATTTTTCGACTGGAACTGAATTGTCCGTTGCAGGCGCCATTACAGTAGTATCTCTATACACCTGACCTATAGATAAGGGATTTTTCCTGATAACCACTGATGAAATTGATGGGCGATTTTACAGTTTTATCACTAATGTGACTTCGTACACTAAAAGGAATAGTGTGTTACCTGGGCCGGTACGAACTGGCATGCGCTATCCAATATAAACTATCGCAACTTAGTTGCTGGAAACAAACAAACTACTGAAAGCTCCAGTCGGGAATGGAACGCTTTCCCGCAAATTTTGGGACGCCCTGTCCTCCGTTTACATGGCACACATTGGCTGAAGTTGGGCTTCGTGCATTGAGGAGACTGTTATACAGTAAACTGATGACAAGATCTCGGGTCGCTTGGCATGCTGACAGGACCTTTATAGTTAAGCCGCCTGGCAAGCTTGGATAAACTTGAATTGCTAGGGATGAGCCAATGCTGTTGAATATTTCGTTTGGATGGGAGCATGATGCGTATGAAACAGTGAATCTTTTGACAAACTCAGACTACGCATATCTGATCAACTATCAAGGCTACATCAGAGTTATTCTGACAGTGTCTGGCGGCATCCAGATTCTGCTTGAAGGTTAGTTGGATACACAACCCTACTTTGGTGTTGCATTCCGACGTACAGAACTTGTAACCTAACACACTCACTAGGGTGGTGAAAGTACCCAACTTATCAATGCTACGGTCACAAAAGCCCACACAGTATAACCAAGCAAATAGCGGACTGGTGTCAGCTTATCGATCAGATAAATGGTGTAAACTACTGTGGTATTACTGCTTGAATGTGAGGCATGGCCACTTTGCACAAGCCTGGCTGCGCAACCTGATCCTACATAGGTAATATGTCGGATACATTTGGCACAAATACGGGGGCTTTGTTAACCCGGTTGCACGTTCACTTAAGCGGGTTCTCATGATGCGAGGAAAAACACCGTATGCGAAACGGGCTGCTAGAAAAAAGGGGAAAAGAAGACGTTGTAGTTCTCACCCACGTTACGTAATACTGACGCCCAGTTCCCAGACAATCGTTTA
>SJOL01006440.1:842051-866624 GCA_004794785.1 Opisthorchis felineus
GAGAGAGAGAGAGAGAGCTGTGGTTGCAGTTAGGGGAGAGGGGGACACATAGACCATCACTTTTAGGCACCATCCAGAACCATGCGTACGATGAGCCGAGTGTCAGGTTTCCAATCCTTAACTCATTATTCGAATTTCAGACTGTCGGCCAAATTGAAGTGGGTCTACCATCCAGTTTGCTAGAATGCTACACCATGGAAAGCCTACCCACAGATTTGAACCTGTGGGTTTGAACCTGATGTTGAAAATTTGGAATCGGTTTCCTCACGGTATTTGCAAACTGTTCGTAATAACTAACAAAGAATACCTCTACCCTTTGGTCACTGTTAGGGAGAAAAAGGCACGTCACGGTCCCAGGGGATTGAGATGGTGAGTCCAGCCCACTTGGAAAGAAATGCAATTATATGTCTTTGGGAATACCAGAATAAGCAGCTGACACATTGCAACAAAATGTGGTCTAAAACTTTGTCGAAGCCCTCTGAATGAAGCACCAAGCAAGCCGCAAACCTTGAATAACAAGATGATACAAGGGTTATTGTAGGCCATGTAAGACCAAACAGTAAACATCTTTCGTGAAAAATAAATGCCCTAAACCGCATATGATGGTCAGGCGTAATAATCATAATGAGTGTGAGGAAGTCCGATTACTCACCCCAATGAAGCACGGAGTCACCAGTGGTAGACTGCAATGTTCACTGCCGATAAAATAATGCTAGGTGGAACGTCTGTACAATGGCCTGTTTCATAATGGCACAATACAGAACGAGTTGTTAGTCACTGCAATCAGAATCAGAATAGACGGCCTTTTCTGGTCTAATACTCCAGTTCTTTTGTTTAAGTCATATGAAAAAAAACAGTCGAATCCCAGGCTTACTGACACTGATTCTTGGAAAGAACAACCGGGTAAGATGTATTTCAACATGGCAACATCTTTCTTCCTACTGTTCAGTTGGCAAGTCACTGTGTAGCTTCCAACTACCTGATTTTCAGGCTGTCCCACACATAGCTGAGGACATAGATCCGTTCAAACAATGCGGAGCACAATGATAAGGTCCGCACACAACTGAAACAGGCTCTTTAAAGTTGCGAATGAACTCGAGGGGAATCGTGGATGTATGCTGAACGTCCCAGCAAAAAACTTATGCACGTCTTACCGAGGGAATCTCCTGTATATGGTAACCAGTATGAGGCTTCTCAAATTCTGAACTACGCAGAATTACGCACTCATTTCTCAGAGCCAGAGAGACAGAGTACACGACCGACAACAAGTGAAAATTCCACACAGATACAGTGAAGTGATTTAATATTTATACTTATATATAACGTCTTATGCGGCACGTCATATGTACAGCATATATATAATATATATTAATATATTGAGATTTATGTAGATTACAGTTTACATTTGGAGCTATTGGTGAAGCTAAATGCCCCGAGACCGGAAATTTAAATTAAATTAGATTGAAATTAATTTAATTAATTTGAATCGCGGCAAAAAACGGTGAATTGGCTTCATGAATAATGGTGAGCTGACTTTTGCCCCCTTGAAATAAACAAATTCCATAGAACTGCGTGACATGAACCCCGAGAGTCAAGGATAAGTATCCCTATGTCCAGGCTAATAGCGAGTTAATTACACTATCGGTCAGCCGCTTGTCACCAAGCGGCCTACTCTCCACCTACTGGCCGGGAGACCGCGGGTTCGAATATTCCCGGAGTTTTGTGAGGTGACATTGCTGGTGATTCTCAAAATGGATGAAACAGCTTTTCATCCTATACTGGCTTCAATTGCTGGATGAAATTTCTACTGTGCCGAACGGATGGCTTCATGTTAGTTCTGATAGCAGAGAGCCTTGGGAGGTCTCTGCAAAGTACATTCCAAGACACTGATGCAACTGTATTCTGTCCAGCTGGCCGAGATGAAGATACCAGGTGTCCACCGAATGAACGAGACGTTCCTTGGAAGTGCTTAGGCCTTCCACTTCAATATCATCTGATAAGTTGCGAAGGATTTCTGGGGGTGAGTAATTTCTTACAGCAGTTTCTGCATCTACTGCATTTCCGTATATGGCGGGTGTAGGTCATGAATCGATTCGCGTCATGAGCTAATACTAACGTAGAACTGGTCATGTCGTCTGTATGAAGTACATTTCACAATTTAATAATTCAACAGATCTGATCGATACCACATTTGCCTATCGTGTAGGAACAATATTAAGAAATGATATAATATCCCAATGTTGACCAAATGCACAATGAGTAGCGGCTCCGCGTGAGGCCGATGGTGCGGGACGCGAGACTTTCTAACAAATGTGCCAGTGGACAAACGGATTATTTCTTAGCACAACCACCTTGAGCAATCTCATGGATGAATAGAAAGCTGGACCGAGACAGATGTCCATTGCTGTTTTGTCTGATTTGACATTATGCAGTGGGCCGCATGAAAACGGTTTACGTGCACCTATCATTTTTGCAAGTAGCTGTCTCCATGATTGCGAAAATAGTATTCTAATCTTAGGTGGAAGCTGAGTAATGATAATAAATAATAATCGGTCAGCTGCAGCACACTTTCAATGCCCAACTGCCATGTCATCGGAAGGAAGCAGGAGGGCTGAGAAGCTCGCTGCCAGGTTGCCCAAACCTAGACAAGAGCAATCAAGATGCCGGGGTTAAGTTCGAACAATGGACCTTCTTGTCAGTAAATTCGCATTGTAACTACTGAGCTATCTTGAGCTCTGGTTAATAAGTAATATATCAGCTGTCGAGAGTGGTTGAGCAAGCCAGTAGATATATATAGTCACTTGCCACGGACATGCAGAAAAGTCATTGGGGCCCAAGAAATTAAAGTGGTATTGTAAACTCATTATATTCCCATGGGTGGTGCGGGGGGGGGGTAGGATTTACGTTTCAAGGTCATGTCTGTCGTGCTATCAATCACGGGTGTTGCTCATGAATAAAATGCGTCCCCAGAGTGACTACTCGAAGATTCAATTGAATTAATTGGAGAAAAGTTTGTCGTTCACGATTGTGGAAACACGAACAACGCAGCAATTTAGAGTACAAAGACGTGAGAATGATTTGTATTCAGTTTGCAAACAAAATAAACGAGATGAAGGACGGTAGCTGATGCATATTCTGGCGATCAGTTAGGAAATTATTCCATAGCACAACCAGAATTAGAGAGATGATCGGGAAAGTAAAGAGAATACTGTCCAGAGCTGCACCCTAAAACACAACACGCATGTGGAGGTTAGAATACATTTTAACTCTCAATGAAATGGTTTCCCTAAATAAGTGACCCCGATTGGGGGAAACAGAATATCCGCAGACCGACGCATCTCCTCTCTCGGTGTCTTTTGGATGCTTTCCCATATATCCAATAGAAATCTTAAGCTAACTAAAACAAGCGCAAAGTATAAGAAAAAGATTGTGTAGATTTTTTCAAATAAACAAGGTGAAACGTATGTTTATCTTTTTGGAGTTTTTCGGACAGTTGATTTGCAGAAAGCGTCATATCTGCAGCATGTTCGGCCATAAGCCAACGTCAGATGGCCACATTCCTTCTGAAAACGTGATAGATTTGATAAATATCGGAGACTGAAAAAAACTCCCGAATTCCTTTGATAACCCGTGGACTGTGTAGTTCGGAAAGCATACTGGTTTTGCCCGTAGGTACTCACTACCAGGCAAATGACCCAGCTTAAAGCGTTGCTGTCTCTTTTCTGTTTTTCTCTTTCAGGTCTCTTATTGCGTTAACTGATGGTTCACCTGATTCAAAGAACAGATGGGAACTTCAAAGATGTCTTCAACGTGGAGGCCCTGTTGTGTGGGTCCCTTATTGAAGGGGCTTGTCTCATAGGCATCAGGCAAAGACGAAGACTTCTTGCTTGAGCGCAGTCCATAAAGAGTATGGACTGCGGTGGATACTCACTCACATGACCGAAAAGCAGAACTGGGAAGAAGCTCTATTTATTACGATCGAACAAGGTTTCATGCACGTTAATTTGGTTTATTGACAGGAGACTCAACCGAATCAAACCGAATCTCTCGTTTATCATGGTGTTCTTTAACTGAATGTGCTGCGCAAGGCCCTCTTCATGTTTCAGTTGGCATGATAATTGAGATATCGCGTTACATTGTCTAGACGGCAAAAGCTGAAAAGTCTTCGACAACCCACTACCCATTTCGTCTTTGTTGGAAGTTTTCCTTCCTTGGAACAGCTTCAGTTCATATTGGAGGACGATAAAACTACTGTTATGGAACTTTCAGACGGACTATCGTTCACGATGAAACAGAAGATTGACGAAAACTCTAGGCTTGCGTCTACCCGATGAACCCGAAGAAAGGTGAAACCGGTCGTGGACTGTCGTAGATTTTCCAGCAATCTTACGAGTAGTGCTTTACGTGTAGACAAACTTTCATGTACCTGCACATTCCGAGCATCCCAGAGAGTATGACCACAGGAAAAAAATAGATCAAGTGAATGAAGCTATCACTCAAGCCCTGTGGTGACTCAAGAAGCACTTTTCAAAAGCGTAAGTGCCGTTTAATAAGGCTGGATGGAAAATAGGCGTCAGATTAATACATAGGGTCGCTCGCTGGCTACCTTCTTCCACTTGCTTTTGTTGTTTCCGATCATGAGTTGATTTTGAGGTATGATGAATCCGGTTGGCTTACTGCATGCCTCACATAGTCGTGAGATAAGTTAAAACGGACTATTCAGGTAACAAGCCGGCCGGCCCGACTGGAACCACGTGGAGAAATTGGGGTTATTCCGGTGAGACGGGCGTATGAAATCAATCATACATTTCAAACGATTGAAGAACTGAAGGCTAAATCCATGAACAAAGTTCCGGTGCGTTTGGTAAAAACCATACTAGAATGCCTCAACTTATTGAAAAAAGAGTAAAAGATATATTCTCTTCGTGTGATGTAGTCAGTTCTACGCTTAATTTGTTTTGGCAAGCGTTCGAGATAGCTCAGTGGCTGAGGTGCGGACTTACTGATCGGAATATCCTGGTTCGCACCCAATCTCGGCATATCGACTGCTACTGTTTGGGCTTGGGCAACCTGGAGGCGTGTCAGCCCTGGTACTTTCTCCTTTCGGCATGGCAGTTACGCACCGAAAGGGTGTTGTGACTTAGCACCTACCATTTATTATCTCAGTCTTGGATTTGAGAATACCACGTTCAGAAGGGGCAAACAAGTACAAATACAACGGATGGCCGTAACAGCACTGCACCCACCCTATAACTTAGTCCCACCGTACTAAAGAGAGTGACACACCTCGGTGTTTTGTTGCTTTACCGACGTGGACACTGAGACGGTTGATACACTTAAAACACGTACTAAGTGATGGAGTGCACACGTTCGCAAATTGGACTGACGTTAAAGGGGGATTCAACTGAGTCCCAGCTGAATCTGTTTTCTCTAATGGAGCCCTCATGACAAGTCGCGACCAAGCTAAAAACGACAGTTAGACTTCGGAGAGTTTTCAGAAAATTTACAAGTTTTGTAAAATCAAGGAAAACACCGACTGAAAGTAAACCTTTGCCTGTAAAATTACAGTACACATTCGCTTGGTTTTCCTGTTCACAACTTGGAATGCAAGAGATTCGAATTAATTCAAGTGGCAATTTTTAAAATAAATGGTACACCTAGCTGTCCTTTTGAACCATGTTTACAATCTGATTCGGTTGATGGGACTGGCTGCAGAAATAAACTCACCTGGTTACGGAATATAACCGCATGAAAAAGAGAAGGGACATTAGTGAAACGCAGACAGAGTCAAATATAAAGTGAGGAAAACTGTGATGCGTAATTTTAGGTTGGACAAATAGAATGGAGTCATCTGGACAACAAAAAGTAGTAAAAGGTAGGGATTAAAACGAACACGGTTACGGCAATCAGCCAGTTATAATTGTCACTGGTCACGTGACATTATTGTGCTGGTTTGGCTAATGAGTCAACAAAAACAAAGCTTGTGTCAATTAGTTGACTGATAGAGTAAATGTTGATTGCGTAAGACGTCACCTGCGTAATATTTTTTAGGTGTATGCAGTTGGTAATGCTTCAAATCGATAGAAATGATGAGGAGGAGTGAAAACGAAAGGGTACTCCATAAACTCATTCGAAAATATTAGCGTACTGAACTGCGTATCATGAATTTGGATTGATCGTGATTAGGGGAGGGACGTGCCATCAAACTGCAGGCTGCATCAGAGATCTGATGAACATCAAGTTAACTGCGTGCATGGGTCTTCTTGAATGACTGGGTTTCGGAATATTAGGGTAGACAATCGACCAAAGCTTTATTGATGAACGATATAAAATGGAGACTAATCTTTTAAAAGTTGTAGTACTGTGAGCATATAATGCAGGTTCGAAGTGAACCACAGTTCCATCTTTATTCACATATAAAACGGGTAGAAGTGATCACTCAATTGTATGTGGTTAAAAACAGTTCCGTGGTTCAAGATTCGATGTACTGAGGGCTTCGGATTGACATTTATTTCGATGAGCGGCATAAAAATGTACATCAAGATGTATTTGTCCTACCTAGAAACAAGTCTTCAGGTGACCCGTGGCTTAACTGGGGTTTGTTCAACACGCTGAGCGAAAACAAACAGTTTACTTGTAAGTTTCAGAACGATTTAGGGTCCAACTGAATGGATAAAGGGAAACTTATAGAAAATTACTCCCTATGGGCATTTTTGGGTTTCGCTAATCCGAAGAATAAGATCTTATCGATCCCACGAGCGTCCGAGCTCAGGTGTTTTACTCTTTTTGTTTGTTCGCTGACGATGAGTCAATAAACGCTGTCAAATCTGAGCCTTTTTGAACCCGATATAAAAGCCACTAAACAAGAAATTTAGAAAAACATGAAACTGATGTGAGTATAGCGTGATTTTGCAGAATATGCAATGAAGAAGATGACCAACGCCGAAACCAAGGATTGTCTCCGTTTAATACCACTCTAGGACGGCTGCAGAAACACAACAAACAAATGTCAAATAAACTTGAAATGGGATTTATACGATGAGTTATTGGTTTTATTAAATCAGAGGAAGTGAACCAGTGCTGAAAAGCTGAAAACCATGCTACAGTCTTTTTGTCCTTGCTGGAAATTCTCAAAGAACGCGGCTTGTTCAGAGGGCTCAAAGTAGCCCAAACTTCAGCTTGTGGGAAGCAGCATTCACGCGGTAATGTTTCTCCAGCACACATTTAGGCACTTAGCTCACTCAGACCTTTGGAAGTTTAGTTAGACTCAAAGTGCTGACCCCGAAGAGAGCGAATTCAACAGAGGAAATCGAATGGAGAGAAGTCAAAATATAGGTCAAAGAGAATAAAGTGAGTTTGCCTGGTCACAGTAGTTAAGGCTCTCCTCAGAAGAAAAGTCTTTTGAGGAGAACGATCAACTTACTCACAAATCTTCTCGCAGTATGCCACCACCTTACGGAAGCCTTGGCGTTCTATCACTTGTTTGAGGCTAGTTGTTCCAGTACAGGAACAAACGGAGATTACACAGAACACAAGAGCACACACTTCACGATTATATATCCTACACACTTCGGGTATATCGATCTCGCATTAGACCGCTCTAGAATTTTTATGAAATGGTTGGGGGGTTTCCTAGGTTGAACGCACTACTCATAAGGTTGCGGAAGACGTTTCGACGGCCACAAACCGGTTTCTTCGCCTATGGCGCACTCCAAGAGTCACTGTTAACCTTATGTTTCGGCGTGCACGGCAGTCAGTCCGAAATTTTCATAGTAGCAGTTTTATCGTTTTTCGGTATGAAAGGAAGCTGTCCCAAGGGCCTGCGCCGCCTCAGCGTCCGAGCTCCTGCATCAGTTAGATGCACTGCTCAGGGATGAACGCACACACGTCTACGTACGAGCAGTTCCACTTGCCTACTGGGGTGACATGCCAGCATGTAGCGGACTGTTCGCAAGTACGAGCTGATCCTTGACATGCCCATCCTTCTGGAAACTTATTTAACAGTCGGCCGGTTGAACCACATCTTAGTTAAAAGTTAAAATTTTCACAGCCTTTTTCTATTCTGGTCCCAACTGCGCACTAATGATGTCTGCTCGTAGGGTGACGAAACGTTTACAAGTCAATTGCCAAGCTCGGCGAACAGATCAACAGTCACCTGATCAGCAACCAATATTCTGGTCCCATTAAGATTTGATGGACCGACAGTGTTATAATGATCTCGGATGACATCCATTATAAAGGGGAACCTGGTTTGACAGTTGTGTCAGTTAGGACTTTAGGGCTCGAATTCGGGATTTTGTTATTGCACGCTAATAAGTGAATTATCGGGGAAAGTTTGAAGTGCATTTCTTGGACAAATTATACATTACCTAATATGAGCATGGGATTGTTTCGTGATGACTGGAGCAAAAAGCTCTATCGGGACTGGTAGCACATGAGAAAACAAGCTGTTAGCTAACACAATGCAAAAGTAAGGACGCGATCGCAACCTTTAAGTTGCTTCTTTCGAAAAAATTCGGGATCCAATTTTCTCAAACACCAACCATGAAAACGAACCACAAATGTTAATCGATATCCGATAGTTTTTTTTTGATTAGGCAGATGAGATTTTTAATTGTTCCACGGGTAAGTCTATACGGAAAATGTGTTGAACGAAGGGGACATGGAATTAAAGCGCTCGTCTGTGCAAGCTAGGCGGTTAGATGCATCCACAAATATCCTTTGACAATTCTCATTCAATGATTTACCATTAATCTATCACCAAGAAAAGCAACTTCGCGAGTGCTACCTTGCAGTTTATTGTTGTTATTCTTAAAATGCCAAATTGCGATGTCAGTGAATTATGAAGTCAACTATATCGATTTCCTATAAGTTTACTTGTTGAGAACTTTTTTCAACTGAGAATTTTTTATTCAGAAGCCACAAAATTGGAATTTCAGTCAAGAGGCTGTCTATATTGAGAAATCGCCGCGTTTTCGAAGCCCTCTTGTCCATGGTTTCATAGAAACCCCCAAGTTTGCAAGAAATTATATGACATATAAAGAGCGCTGAACGGTAGGCTACCCACCATCATAAGCAACCGCATTTTGTGTGAGATACACCTGACGCGCCATATATATATATATATATATATATATATATATATATCGAAGAGGAACGATGTGGTAAGCGATGTAAAAGTTGCTGCTGGTTTATCTACCCATTTCTCCAAGAATTAGTTCACGGAGTAAATGGCTTCAAGAAGTGGTGGCATCAGGCCCCTGGATTTTCAGCTCACACTTGCGTGGATAGTCTGGGTAAAGTTAGTACAAAGCAGCACTAGTTCACAGTAAAAGTGGGGTCAGTTACCAGGACCTCCAGTCACACGGAAACTTTGTTCTCATTGAGAATGTTCGGAGATGTTTCGGATAGAAAACTTTGGCTACGTTCCTGACTTCAGTCACTTCGGTGTGGTTCTTGGTAATGGTCAGGTGATTGTCTGGATAAGTATTAAGATGGTGTTCAGGGGAGACCTAACCGAAATCAAACTGGACATCCCGTCTAGAGTGCCATAAAAAAGAAATTCGGAGAGGTCAGCCTATTTTATCATGACCCTGGTTGATACGCAATTCATTCGTCATGGCTGATTGCACTCGTTTTCGCCAAAATCATAACATTCGATTTTGCAAACTACTTCGTTTCCTTCTAATTCTGAGTTAGAAAGCGCCCAACACATGATTCCACCATGGACGCACTCGTTTGTTGTCGTGAAAATCGCTAGAGAACTTGATTAAAAACTTGATTACGGAAAGGCAAAATTGCGGTCCTGTTTGCTCCGTTTGTCACAGGAAATAAGAGGCCGGTAGATAGTTCAGAAAACACTTCCACTGCAAACGACGATATGGCCGCTATACTGGGTAAGTTAAGAATTTACCTGGTTCACACCAAATAATTCTGCGCTACGATGTGGGGAAAAGTGAATGACCTCTAGTGATTGAGTTGGGAATCTGTTCCGGAGTAAAGATTGAGGGCACCTAATTTATTGTTACTGTGTAGAATGGGCTTTCGATCACAGTATAGTGTATAATGCCACTAAGCTGTTCAAAAGCAAACTGTCTGTGGCCTTCCAACCATGTGCAAGAGTTCAGTGGTTTGACCACTATTAACCGGTCAATCCAATTCGGATGACAGCCGTTCATCATACCTGAGCAATTTTTGAGCGACCATTCGGTGGATTTTTTGAGCAGTAATATTTTCACGGGATTTTGGCCAAACGATGAGTGCTTTTGTAGGGTAACAAGGCACAGCTGCCTTGGCCGTAGAGAAGTTCGTTTAAAATCCCACAGGAACTGATACGTTTGTGTTGGGGCTGCTCAAAGACGTTGCGGGAAATTGCAGAAATGTTTAACGACCTAACTCTACCTCGGAAGTATCATTCAAAGCACCCTGTCGCCTGATATCCCTGGTTTCCGAGGGCAACCTCAGCTTATCACGTAATCAGCAAGCACTTGGACGCATGTTCAAACTTCGCACGGAGAATCCTGATGAATTCCAACACCCTTTCATTATAGCAATATACCAACCTGTAACAGTACCCACCCATATCTCAGTGTGAACTTTCGCAGGCGATAACTGCCAGTCTTTACAACAGCATAATCCCATATACTGTCCGAAAGTTGGTTTCAGTTAATGTCTCATATCCCAAATTATCTCCACTGTTTCTTTTTCCACTACTGACACCAGTCTTCTCATCGAATCTTCTGAAAATGTGAAAAACGACGTGTGTGAGGTTCACCCCCAATCACGGTTCACCCCCAACCACGGTGCCCTTCTTGACCTGACCTGATAGTGAGAACCAAAAGTCCCGGAACGTCTGGTGCCTTCCTGATCGGTAGAGTTTTAGTTAGGCCATCGTTGTAAATTCCCTCAGCATTCAAAACATTCGAATATGAGTCTCATGTGAGATGAGAGTACCAAGCCTAGGGGAGATTTCCTGAGGTTCAGTGTGGAATTCAAACGAAAAAAACTTGACTCAAAAGGCTTGCTTGATGGCACTGGACACAGAAATGAATTTTCTTACTCTGTACAGTTTGGAATGCTTACTTTGATCAGTATCGGCTCCTTTTCTAGCGAAAGCAGATGTTTTGTAAACGAGGGCTTTTCCACATTCACACTTTTAATGGTTTCATAATGGGACTTGGGACGTGTTCGCTCGTCATGATGACGTTTACAATCCTTGCGGGTCACAGTGTGAGCTTCTGTTAGTTTCCTTTCTCTTGGCTCAGTGATATTCACAGTTTTACGTCTAGCAGAGTGCGCCGTATGACGTTGTGCTGTTTTACTATCATCATCTATTTGCTGAGTAATGGCTGTGTGAACTTCACCAAAATACACACCCGGAGAAGTGTTGGCACGTGACTTGAGGTCCTGAGTTAGGTCGGGTCGGCTAGGTATAACGGATCTTGTTGGTGGTGTACCAAATTTAGGCAACGATGTGTGATGCCGCCCTCTCTGATATAATGGTTGGGAGCAAACTGTGGCCAAGGTGATTGACCCGGTTACCGGTCTACGATAAATTGGAGTGCCCTCACGAAACCCAGTGCAAACAGAAACTACGGACTGATTTAGTTCACAAGATGCATTTGGCTGGGCTTCAGCACTTTGTAGCGAATCACCCGGTGTGTGACTGGTCAGTTTTTTCATCAGTGCACCATCCGATAGAGAGTTGGGGAAGTTATTCCGTCGGGTTATGCGTGAGACAGAAGAATTTGTGGAGGGACTCCGACCTCTGCTCAACAGACTGTCTCTAGCCCGACTGGGTGTGTCACAAATCAGTTGTGTACGTCCCTCCAGCGTGGAGGATCTTCTCAGTGGACCAGAACACATGCCTATTTGGGAGGATGGATGATCGCTAAACACGGTCCTTCTACTGCGCGTCAATCCTGTACTTGCTCCCATGGCTGGATGCAACTTCACTGCCGCATATGAAATGCTCTGTTTGGAAGTTCCACGGTGTTGACCAGGTAGCATGGTCTACCTGAACAAACGATGCGAAGATCGCTACTTTGGGGCAAAACTGCTGGCTAGGATACTTGTGATAGGGACATCAGCAGGATGTCACATGTCACGATATTCCAAAAGACAGAAATCCATGTTTTGAACTGATTAAATCCACAGAGGTAAGCATCCGTAGGCCAGTCGGTGTTCCTCCTATGATGTCTACGTTGTACCCTGCTTATGTATCGTGTGTAACGTGACAAATGGATGTTAACAGGCCGAGTCATTTGATTGGCTGGTTCGGTATGCGTTGCACAGCTAATCAGTGCGGCAAGATTGGCTCGATGATGATACACGCACAGCGACCACCATATTGCGTAACTAATGGTTTGTAATGATGAGCATAAGACAGTGAAGTTAACTTTGTCTGGTGCGGCTTTTCCGAATCAAGAACTTGCATAGCAACAAAGAACTGGGCTTTTACATACCAATAGCCAACGTAAACCTTGGAGCTCCAACTGGAAACGGCGATCGATAAGACCTATGTACGAAATTAAAAAAAGCGAGTGAGATTATTGTTTTTCTCTCTAGCACGACACCCTAGGAAGTACCGTAGGGTTAAATAAAATGAATGTTCCATACAAAGTAGGCTGTCAATCTCCCCATAAACTACTGGGTTATCTCCAGCACACGTGAAGTTTGAGAAACATAAACGGCTGTTTTTGAACAGTCGAGAGTTTGTGTCAACCGCCGAGTGCCCACAGTATGCAATTCAGGATAGGACAAAAGCCGTCCGAACGAGAATGCTGTGACCTTGATGAAGACCGAAAATTGTGACCAAAATGATGCCGTGTTAACCCATGAAATAATCAGCTGACAATTTATCATTTTTATCCAACTCTGCTGCTTCTCAGTGTTAAACCTGGTAGTTTGGGAAGCCGAGCGGAAGTCAGAGGGAAAAAATGGGTAATCAGGCCTAGGAACATCACACATCTTTAACGTTCACACAAGCCCTAGCATCTTTCGATTATCCATATGCCTGTAAGTGGTTTCGGGATTTGCACAAGTTCCAACAGGCTGACTGAGGCAGATGGAAAAGCGAAAAAAGACAGCAGTGGAATCGAGCGACGATACATAATGCGTGCCGGTAACTGTTCGCTGCAGAGGTTAGAGAAATGCTGTCTAAAAAACACGGTTTGTAATGGACGGAATTTTCACATTTTTGTAAAAATAATCTTTGCAGTGTATCCTTTAGATGGTAGCACCGTGAGAGCTAAACACATGAAAAAAGTTCACGAAGATGTTGACCGTCCCACAGAACAACACCAGCCTGTACCGTGCTTTGTGTTAGACACGCTGAGTGTTTCGTTCACTTCGGTGTGTAAGCTCGATGTTTCTATGGGCGTGCGTGAAACAACTAGTTCTTTAATCAGTCGTTTGTTTTTACAGTCAGTCCGCCCTAAAGCTGGTTTTGAATGAACGGAGACGCAGGTCATGGCTGACACCAAACACTGGGCGAGGCTCATCACATTCTTTAGGGAGCGACTGTCATAGTACCGCTTTCTCCGAGGGACCCTTTTTGAGAAAACACTTTTGGAGTCAAAGGATCTTTTTTATTTTTCTCTGAAATGGGGCAAATAAACCCTCAGAAAGGAGAACAATATACTGATTGGCTTCGCGAACATCATACTACGACGATGCTGCGAGAGACTCAAATTTATTGGCGAACTGTCTCGATAAATCGAAGTTAGTTTGAGTGCAGCTATTACGCTATGTAGTTGGCGTCAATGAACTCTTCTGAACTGAACTTTACCCTGTTGATAATATAGCTTCCGATGAGCACAAAATGCCATTCCGTAGTTGGTGAACCGATTGAACGATGGAACCATACAAAACAGTGACTTATTAGTGGTCCAGTATAGGACGCATATCATATCATATCATATCATATCATCAAATTTCCCAGATTCATTACAGTTTTTCTATGCAAAGACACGTTTCAATCCTAAGCTGTTTTGTCTGGTGATTTTCGTTCAGTCTAGAGAAACATAGGTTCACTGTGACCCAACCGTCGGAGGTTTACGACCACCATGTTGCGCTGATTTTCTGCAAAAGCATTGAATATGTGAAGCCGTCTTTTCAGATGGAGTGAAAATTTTCATCCGATCCCGATGAAACCCAGATACTGATGAGGCCTCACTAGTCCGGTGTCGAAGGTTTGCTTCTTATTGGTCAACTTCTAATCCTTCTTCGGAAGAACGTTTGGGACATTTCGAAGGAGGTTCATCGGGATGGGGTACTGCTTGTGTAGCAGCGGAAAGCAAACCACCGAATCGATCGGATAGCAAAATGATTGTGGTCTCTTCATGCTGGGAATATGTTTGAAAATGTGTGAAATTTGGTTTTTGTAAAGATCATACGACCGGTGGTCTTTCCTCATCGTACATTCTGTTCGCAGGCACAAGAAACATATTTTCAGGAGCTCACAGTTGAAGCTAATTCTGATTCCATGCTTATGCCTGCAAAAATGTATGAAAATCTAAAATCAGATGGGGAAGTCAATGGAAAGTAAGCAAGGTGGTTATTCTGATTGCTTGTATGGAACGTTTGTCTACCTGGGTGCTACAAGCTGTTGAATACATACATTCAATCCCCTATCCATCGACCAAACGTCCACACCATCATCATCTTCATTGATAACAACATCAGATAAGAACACTGGTGCTTCACTGCGATATGACCACGCCAATTTATTTGAATAAGGCCGTGTAATGGAAAAACAAAAAAGTGAGACAGGAAGGGGATCTAGGTTTAGCCTAGCACAAATATCTGAGGTGGCTACACCCTCGAAGCTCAGTCAGACCATCTGGATAGAAAGTGACAGCATGAACACGACTGACGTCATTCAACCGCCATCTCTTTCAGGGGCTCCAGTAAAACACAGGGAGAGTCATGTGGATCGCATCCTGGAAGGCAAACAGTATTAACAGCACCCGAAATTGTTGTAACATCCTTCATTCCCTCCCACGTCATATTCTCTCGTCACTCCGAATTACGCACGGGTAACAACACTCCGCTCGACATGCGTAACACAAGATTCAGCTTACTTAGCTTGCAGCGGTGGATACACTCTTTGAGTAAGGTACTGTCTGATTCAACAGAATCCCGCTTCCTGATCACCTCATTTTGAATTCGCTGATTCCAGCTACATTTCTGAGATATCGGCGCTCAAGGGCCTGAGAATATCTTAGATCCTCCTCCTAAGAGGCCAGGTCAAATGAAAATCAATTCACAGTAATTGAAACAAGTGGTCCTGTAATTTTAGTACAATACTCTACAGCAATCGGAGCTATCCTATTCCTAGCATATCGGCGGTATGGAAATGTCCACCGCTGTGAAATATCGATGTATTTTCCTTATCTACAATAGCAAAGGATAAAGTTGCCTTGCTTTGAAATTCTGCCGCATGGCTGACAACGCAGACTTACTATTTTTACCACATAGCCGTCACAAAACAACACTGCACTGTTAAATTTGACATTGCGGCAACTAACAATGACTCAAGCTCCAATCAGAAAAAGGAAGTCCGAGTCAGTGAAACTAGGCGAGAAACGGATAGCACCTTGGGAACCAAAGGAAGCGGAGATGATAGTAGGACTGTCCTTCTAGTTGAGGATGTGAATCTGATAGCACAACAAGGACAGGGAGTGAAATTCCAAATTACATAGTCGCGCAATCAATTAGTACTGTTCTTGTACTGGAAATGGGTAAGTTCCCATATTTTTAACTTGCTTTCTAAAAGTCCACCTCATATATTTGAACCGATGGGTCCCTGAATTCTATCGGAATTTCATTACTGCGTTTCATAATACAGATTAATAGTTCCATTGAACTATGTAGTGGACGGCGTGAAGGTAGTCTTTGTGTAAAAGTAGAAAGGTGACTATCTGGTTATTCCCCGTTAAATTCTCTATGCCGAAGCAGATTTTGCTGCTTTATTTGGTTTGTTTGCTGAAGTGGACAATTTATTTGCAAAGGTTTCCTCATCAATCGAGGTGACATCACCAAAGCGCTTTTAGGGGGCGGAGTGGAGCGTAGCGGTGTGCCAGTGATTATACACTGAGCAGTAGTGCACGCGTGTTAATATACGTGCTGTCAGACGGGGCTGACCTTCGTTCACGGTTGATTGTTCGGTCGGGCGGTTCCATTGGTTGAGCTGTTAATTCGTGCGCTGAGAAGTCGGTGACCACGTAACCTCTGGGCTTGGTCTCCCTTGCCCTCGTTCACTGATCGGTGCTCGAGCGACCCCTCTGGCCTCTCTGGCTTTCACTTCGTGATCTATGTTGGTTTGACTCATTAGTAACAAATCTTCAGGCTACTCCATTGCAGTAGTGAACCTCGAGTTCCACGAGTGATGTTTGACTAACCAACTGCATCGGTATATTGACGATAACCGCGAAACAGTGGTGAGCGCGATGGATTTGTTCAGCATGGTGATACACGTATGCAGCCACCGTAAACATGCCCAATGCTGCAGTGCGTCAAACAGAGTGACTGAACTCTGGATTCGGTTTTGTTCTATCGCTACCTGAGCTGCAACAGTAAAAATACCGTTGCGTCCACTCTTGCACCGTGAATAACATAACATAACATCTTCGGGACTCGAGTTGTGTAAATGGATTTTGGTAGATCGTCCACAACCCCATTGCTGTGCCGAGTGCTGACAGGAAGCTCAACGCACGCGACAAATGCGAATCGCATGTTGCTGTCAATTGCACGCACAGATGTATTTAATCACATAACTGTGCTGATGTAACAAGGGCCAGCTGCGACATCGCATTGGTTCGTGCAGTCAGTGCACACCGAAAGACAACCACTTGACTGCGTCGCTATTTTCAGGGTGAAGGCAACTCAGTGTCATATGATGTGCCAACCGTGAGACCGAGGCAGTCGTTGCTATGAAAATTCCTTGAACACTTGGTGCGAAAAAGTAGTACACGGTTGAAGGTTACAGCTAGAGAGATTCTTTAGCCGGTTTGTAAAGATGATCACGCATTTTGTTAGGATTGACGAATCCCAGTTGAATCTCTCGTTTGTGATATATTTTCAAATGAATGAACTGCCGAAGGGTTTTCAGCTACCCGATGAGTAAGGTGTTCCACCAAGAAAATGTACCATAATTTTCTGAATATTGTGTCAAGATGAGGCGGCCTTTTTGCAGCACGTCCAGTTGAAGATTACAAGTGGGAGATTCATCTGGGACTCGGTAGCAAAACCATATAACAAACCATATTACTTTGCAAAGGAGCGTACTTCGCAAGTTGCGTATACCTTGATGGGCAGGTCGAACATGTGGCTGACGGCAACTTGAGGACTACGCCTGCCTGATGAGCCTCAAGAAGAACACTACCGGTGAAGGGCCCTGGAAGTGCCTATGAGTAGCATGTTCTGTGCAGAAAACAGACTTCATCCGTATTAGACAGAGAGAGTTCTACTTTAGTTCCGTGTGCGGACCGGATATCACACGTGGTTTAAGAACATGGGGAGTGTGTGGTGAATACGGACGAATTACCAGTCATTATACATGCTTAACATAAGAAAAATTAACCACAAACCCAGCCATTCTGTTCTTCAAGCACAACTTTCGTAATTTTATTTATCGGACAAAGAGTCTAAAGAATAAATGAATCAAGAAACGGCATTCAAAACCATTACTGTAAAACAATCACCACAAGTCAGAAGTGTATTATAATTTTTGGGCTCAAATCGCCCCTTGACTGATCGTCTAACAGTGAGGTCCGAAAAAGTCTCTCCACTAAGTTTGTCTGCCGTTTACCGGTGTATTTAAGAATCCATTTACAACTTAGAATTAGAACCTTCTTAAAAGTTCCAACCTCGTTTTTTCAAGCTTATGGTAATCGTCGACACCATATCTGCCCATCTGATAACAAAGGCGATGGGTCATGTGCAACCGAGGTCTTTTCTGAACCGAACACTACGAAAGGACGGCACGCACACTTCTATCCATTCCACAAACGGAAAGTCTATCATGTTTTTCGTCTCTTTGAATTTCATGCCCCAAGCCCCGGCAAGTGTGGAGATCCACACAAAAAATCTATCGCACAGGACGGCTTTGGTCGACTTACGTAAGTGTACTTATACTGCATTTTTACGTAGGCCACCAGTGTAGTCTGTGTTCACTGAGCACTTCAGTACATTTACATAAGCGTTCACTGTGAACGTGGATGGACCGAAATTTCAATTTTGCTTCGCCACACACTTACAGGATGAGCTAGAATTGTCAGAATTACGCAAATGGCGCATTCTTTGAAGCACAGCAAACACCGGTGGACAGTTGTGGCCGAATTTGGTTATTTGAAGAGGGGTGATTCATGATAGCTGAACGGTCCACCAAAATAGCCGAAGCCCGATCACCTGACAGACGCACTTCTGAAGAGTTATTCAGACTCCTCTCGTTTAGACAAGCCTTGTCCTGTCTAGACTTGAGGATTCTGATCAGTTCACATCAAAGCAGAGCACATCCCTAAATTAGCCAGAAGTGTAATCCCGGATATCTGACATTTCAGATCAGCATGTTAGCAATAATCCGTCAACAAAGGCTGGGCACCATGGACTGGTCACGTTCAGAGGGTGATATGATTAGATCGCTTAGAGTCTCGTACGATGTCGAGCTATTGGTACAAATGCTCACAACTAACATTCCTTCTGTTCACGCATTAAATGATCCAAAGTTCGTCATTTGAACCCAGTATTTGGATAATTTTATTAGGCACGCACATCATCCTGAAGAAGCGACGTCCGAATCAAACCAGTGAATAATTTCAGTAGTCGTTGTAGGAGGACTGGACATTGTGTTGTCGATCAGTGTAGCAGTTATGCCACATGACCAACCTTGAATTTGTAAAACCCGATTGACTCTCTTAAATAAGGTGAGTAGGGGTTTTAGAGTACATTGATGCACAAAATATGGGTCATAAACATATATGCTTTGTCAGTCAATGAAAACGACTCTAAACGCTTCAGACATGCCAGGCGTTTGATTGTTCATTTGTGTCCAAAACCATGGTAGAACGTGATCGCACCCATCAACTCTGCATAAAGAAACGCACTTTCTTCGGTATTCTGTTGTCCAGCAGCTTGATCTACTGATATCCCGATAACTATCAAGTAAGTGAGCTGCGCATAACCTAAAAGCCGAGCTTCCGGAGGACCCCGGAGGGTGTTTGGGTTCATGAGTTGAGGTACGCACATGCTGAGCGATACTTAACCCTGTTGATTGCAAGTATCTCAAGTTACACGTGAATTGTGGATGTGATGACTGAGTTTAACAAACCGAACAAATCGTGTGATTGAGATGGACGCTCTAGGGCGCATGTGTTTGAAAATGCGTGAGAGGTCAGAGCGAGGGATATTTTAACTCTGTGAATTAGCAACTGAGTTTGAAAAGAGTCTGAGAAGTAGATTCTCTCTGGCGAAAGAGCACTAAGAACTGAAAAAACCAACCAACTAGACGCCCCTTGTCCGTACACCGTGGAGTTCTTTAAGAAGTGGTTGAATTGGGTTGATGCCGTGCTTGAAAAGGCGGTAAAACAAAACCAACTTTCAAATAACGAAGGCATGTGGAAAAAAAGAATAATACCATTGCGGGTTGCTGGAGATAGCAAAAGTAGCGATGAATGACTGATAATTAAAACTATGGAATATGCACCGATGCTGTGGGTGTTTGGTAGAAAACAGTGCGAAGCCAGTTTTTGGGGCTCACAAGTCTATTCATCTAACATGAACAAAGTTAATAACAAAACCTTATAGTATGATATAAACTGCTTGCATGCTGTGCGCCCAAAAATCGTTTACACAAGTCGCCACGTAATTTAGACTCAGGCAGGGCGAAGGCAAGACAGGAAGATACTGGAAGGGTAACTGGGAAAACTTAAATGATCAGTGTGATATTTGCTGTAACGTAACATCCAATTTCACAGAATCGGATCAAAAACTCCCTAAGCAGACGATCATGGGATACTCTGTCACCGACACGCATTCGTTAGTGACAAGCCAGACAACCACGTTAGCGTGTCGGGTATCGTTTGTTCGACAGGTAGATTTCTCCTCAAGACGGCTTTCGGATAACAGAAAATGCTTTTCTGACATTTAACGATATTGTAGGTAGAAAACACCGAATATCTGCGTGGCGTTAAACAATAATTTACATATTAAGATGCATGAAAGTTGTTCAGCTGAATAGGCCACACACAGGTCGATTCATGTCTCAGATGGAACTACATTCTCGACGTCAAAATATTTTTCTGTAGCATTCTGTACAGAAAGGTGAAAAAACATTTCGAACAGTTCAATACCGATTTTTTTCTTTTTGTGGCGTTTGTGTAGCCCTGTGAGCTGAAGAATACGGCAAACAAGTTCCACTTGAGTCTCCCGTTAACACCGTGTTAATTTACAAATGAGAGCTGTCCAGCCTATGCAACCAAACATCGACAGTTCTGACGGTGTGCTGCAATTTTTTTCATGAAACTGGAGTATAGCCTATTCATCATGAAAAAACAGTCAAAAGTTGACCTATTTACTCCGACTCTCAAACAGAAACTACATGTGATAGAGTTAATCCCTGAGAACAACAAGTATTACTAATAACCTGTCAAAATTGCTGACAGGTCATCGGATAACATCAGGCCTATCGATTCATTGCAAAAATGCTTGGATATTTTGATCGTACAACATTTTTCGGACAGTTGGCACAATCTCGACAGGCAATGGCGTTTGAACTGGTGACTGTCACATTGGCGCCTGACGAATTAAAAGAAAACAAAATACGTTTTTTGTGCACATCAGAGGAGAAAACTCATGATTTTGGCTCCAGGGTTCCCTTTTAACTTGAGATTTTACACTGCGTGAAAATTCTTCCAAGCCAGATATGGTTATTTTCAAGGAGTGCGGTAACGAACGGTTGCAGCTACATAGTTAATCATAATAGCAAACATATTGTATAACAGTGAAATCTGAAAGCTACATAAACGATGTGTTCATAGTCATGATAAAATTCACCTATGGTGTCTGCATAAGACCATTCGAATCAGGTGGGCAATCCGAGTTATTAACATCGGATTCGCTGTAAGAGTAAACACTTGGAGCAGAATGCAGTTTGGTGCAAATCGAGCTCCATTTATTAAACCAGTTGGAACAAATTGCCAAAAATTACATCCTAAAATTTCCTGTCTTGGGTCAGACTAGGAATGGAGCTCGAACCCGAGGACGCCGAAAATTTTTATATTGAGCTAGCCTTCAGGTAAGGTTAAAAGACCGTAAATTTCATTTTAGGTCATGGGACGACCTGTTGCCCGATAGACAGGAATGGAGAACAGACGCCCATTTAGGTGTAAGAATCTATGAAATAGTGCCATTCGAAAGAGGCTCCGTCTTCTCGGTGTAGCCACAACCATCTGAAATTGCGAAACATGCGCCGGCCATGCGCCAGCATCCAGTATTGTGACGGTTGTTGGCCGGCGGAAGATGATTCGGGTGTCAACCATTCAGAGTAGATTGTCATAATAGTATATACTATAGTATAGCGTAGCATACCGCAGCACAGTAGAGCATAGTGTAGTAGCACAGTGTAGTAATGCAGTGTAGTACAGTATGGTATATTGTGGTATGGTATAGTATAGTACAGTAAATTATGGTATAGTATGCTATAGTATAGTTTAGTATAGCATAGTATAGAATAGTATAGTATAGCATAGTATAGTATAACGAGCTCCAATAAAATTGGATTTGTCAAGTACAGGACACTGCCACTGTCGGAGCATTTAAATAAATACGAGGGCTGCAATAAAAAAGTGAAAAATTTGTGTGTTCTCACTATTCACTGCCTTACAACGTTCTTAAACTTTGTAGGTCAACTCTTCTTCAGTACAAAGCCACTACTCTATATAGTTTCCATCACGAATGATGAGCTTTTGGCAACGTTGGACCCAGCTGCCGAATCTTGTTTGAAAAAATTCAGCTGTCCTTAATTCAGCTTTTAAAAATGTGTCACTTTGTTGATCGCTGTTTCCTGACTCTCTTGTAGAATCGAATCGATTCTTTCCCTCCCGGTTCATAAAGGCATACGCATGTTCTCATCTCTTATTCGCTTTCATGCGCTTTCAGCAGATCAGCGTACACTTTCAATCTTCTTTCCTTCCGATTAGATGTTAACTGCCGAAATACCCACTTGTCACACATTTTCAGGTGCCCTGTCTTCCGCCATCTTTGTTACGGCATTTTATTCATTTTTCAGCTTGGCAGCGACCTCACAGATTTTAACTCGTTTGTCCGCACGAGTCGATTCGTCCGCTGGCTTTTGATAAGCGTAATTGATCGCAAGTAATGATTTATCTTCCGTGCTTGTCCCCGTCTCTATAAACTTCTTCATCCACCTGTGTAAGTTGCTGTTATCAGTGACATCATCTCTGGGAAAACTTAGTACTCCACTGTGGATGCTGAACAGCCTGTTGAAACCTCAACATTAGCCCCTTGCCGGTGCTCGAAATGCATTAGTTTTCTATGATTAAAAATTGCGGTGCTTGTGGAGGAAGAAGTATGTTTGAAAAGATCAGAAGTGCTATACAGCTGTTTTCTTCTAGCTGAGAATTATCAGCAGTGTGGATTTTACGAATCTCTGAGGGGCTTTGAACACACCATCCTTCTGTGCGTACCCGAAGACCGCCGTTTGGTCACGAGTGGCTTATCAACAGCGTGAGTAGCTCGAACCAATACAGGCCACAGCGCCACTATAGTTAAATAACGGGTTTTATGTTACGTAATACGGTACTGACTGCATTCTCGAATGATGCAGTTTGGGAAATTAGGCAGTCACGTCACACAAGTTTCTCGCTTTATTCTGTGCAAAGCTGTAAGTCGTCAGCATACAGTTACATTCACTTGTTATGTTTTACAATTTGGATTTCGTCAGTGGTCCTGAATCGAAAGAGGCTAACTGTGTTCTCAGCGGCATGGGATGGCGGATTTGCTGTATCCCTTCATTCACAACACATATTTGTGACAATTGCTAGTTGGGGCTTAGGATTGGGGGTCTTGTTTATCCGCACAGCAAACCAGTGGTCGTTAGTTAAGTTGCTGGAATTTACGTAAACAAAGGTGGGTGAACACATTACTCATAAGGTTGCTGAAAACTCTTCGACAGCTCACGACCGCTTTCGCCTTTCTTGAGGCACACCAGGAAGGCGCAGTTCCCGAGTTTCCGTCAAATTTATGTTTTACTTGAACCCAAATTGCACAAAATTAGCGAACTGCATTCCTTTTCATACTAATTTAGTTCGTATCGTTCCAAGTGAAACCTGAGGTGGCCAGGTGCAGCACATTCAGTTGAAGATGGACATCATAAACGAGAGATTAAGTTGCGTCCCCCATGAAAACCAAAGTGGTATGCAAATAAGCGTATTTCGCTTAGGGGGAAGAACGGTCGTGCTATTTGATAACGGTACAGCAACACACTTATCCAACTTACAACTTAAAATAAAAATCTTATCCTGTGTTTCATACGAGTTGACATTCAAAAAAAGACCGGAACCGGTTATGGTAACCTGAAGTGTGCAAGCACTGGTTTCACATGTAACATGTACGTGCACATACCATCCCCAAAATCACAGTTTTCTTATTTCATGCGGAATACCTGTGCAAATGATCATGAGGCCCTTTGGATCACTTGTAAATAGCTCCACATCTTTTCAGCTATGACGGTTGGCGTCACCATGGTTGTGAAGAGGAGGATTTGTGTTACCCAACTTGGATAACAGCTGCTTTCAATTCGGTCCAACTTCTGCAGAAAAACCAAATGATCAGCTATAGACATAATACACTACCCATAAGGCTACTAAAAACTCTTCGCTGGTGAGGACGAAACACAAGTCTATCGCGAAAAGGCAACGCGGAGTTAGTTGTTTTTTGCCTCTGACAAGCTGCAAGTTCCTCAACTAAGTACGGTGAGAACGATGAGGTTTCTCAGTTAACTCAAGACGGATTTCACAGCGTGAATCCCAAGCTGAGATTTGTTACGAGGTTCTGAATGTTACAAGAAACTCAATCAAGAAGGGTCACTTCTTGTAAAGACCGCTGTTTACTGATATCTGAAGACCGAATCAAATTTAGCTTATTTTCAAGGAGAAATATCTTAGTTGTAAACACAAAGGTTAGGATTCCTGTACTGATTCTAACCAAAACAGTGCCTGATTTTTTTAACTTAGCACAACCCATCTACATGTGATGCAACATCAGTTTAAATTCGAATTCGTTTCCACACTGACCCTCCGTTTCTATCACCAACGCCGAGTTCCTCATCGCGGAGAACTTGAAGAAGGCCATTTAACTCATCTTCACTAAGAGGAACACGTGTGTTTTGCATGGGTGTTTCTGCACCTACACTGATTAAAAGATACAAATGAAAACTAACTGTTTGAAAAGTGGATTCATATCTGCGATGGATGATAACGAATTCATCGGAATGCAGCAAACCAGATCAAACCATAATTTTGGGGCACTTTGACATCCTATTTGGACGGTCAT
>SJOL01006440.1:884358-924449 GCA_004794785.1 Opisthorchis felineus
TGGCCGCCCAATTTGGTCACACTCATTTTCCAATTTAGTTACCCCAAAATCAGATCTTCTAGGGCAAACTCCTGTAGACTCTAGGTTCTCATTGTGAGTATGAACATTTCTCGTTGGCCGAAAATAGCTTTGGTTACCGTAAAAATACTGTGAGTGATTTTATCACTTTGCCACTGATGTATGCTAGCTAAACTTGTTCGAATAGGAATCGGAAAAGAGGGTAACAGTATGAGGGAAGTTTGAGGTTACAGTAGCGAAGTTTTTTGCAGATAAACATTTAGTTTGTTACTTTGTTCCGCATTGCTACTATGTAATAGTGTTCCATGTTGCACGTCATGTTCCAAAAATCTGCCAAGTTGGCAAACTGATCAACCGCCCTCCCCCGCCCCTTATGCAGAAAAATGCCCGCTTTTGACGTTTTCAAGTCTAGTTTGTCTGTCATCTAAGTCTTTTGGTTCAGTGAGCGGCAAGTGTGTTGTTCCCTTCTGAGGAATAAATCCACTTGTTGGGGACCAAAAAGCCTTGATCCATTCCGGTAGTTTGTTTCTTCCAGGGCAGTTGCGGTGAAGGAAATTCAGGGTAGCGAAAATTGTGGAGACAGCACGATACCTATTTGATGGCTCGAGCTTTCAGCAGATTACGGAAAAGCTTTTGTATACACGGAAAAATGCAAATGTTTTGTGCTCTATTGGCACGTCTTTCTTTCTCGCATTCAATCCACAAACAAGTCGGCATTCTAATTGGCCACTTTACCCACAAGCCAGAAGGAACGAGCGTTTAAGTGGAGTTTACATGCAAACCGAATTAAAACAACTACAACGGTGAATCGGGGCAAACTAAGGAGACATAAGTAATACAATCTTGCCGACCAATCGTAAAAATCTCAGGGAGGCTTGCTCCCGATATGCGCAATTGAAGACGCAATGCATGTATTATGTGCCAAAGTTTAGCCACACACTGAAAAGTATGTATTCCAATCCAAAGTCAGCCCTTTCCAGTCTTATTCCCTTCATTCAGTCTTGTTCCAATAAAAGTGGCTGTAAGGAGTGGTTGGGTTTCAGCTATCTGAAAGTGAACTTAACTGCACACCCGTGAATTTCCAAACTCAGTAACCGGGGTAGTAACCAGATCAGTAACTGGGCTATTCTCGCATCAGCTAGGTTTTTGTGTTCTGCGAACGGCTGCCTACACAGCTGACAATATACTGTTATGAGACGCTGTTTCCGGTACTCCTCATGGTAGTATCTGTGATTTATGACTGCATCCGAACAACTGACAGGACCTGCAGAAGTATGGTTGTCCAACCGCGGCGGATGGCGCAATCGAGCCACAGCGCACATAACCAACTGTCAACGTCTCACTTCACTGCACCGTTGCACCCCGGTTAGTCAGTACTAGGTTTGAGTAACCGAAACACTTAAAGGCACTCATTGGTCACATGACGCCTTTCGACTTTCCTGGTCAAGCGACACTTTTTGAGCCAATCGGTTGCTTGGGTTTGGTTCGCAGGTGAATCAGGACAGGTGAATCAGACGATATTTCTGAATGTGGACGGAAACGGCCATTAGTAACCTAGATAAATGAAAATTCCGAAAACCATGTTGTTGAAACATTTTCAACAGTGTTTTAAGAAAACGCCTATTAGAAACATCAGAGCTAGTGTACAGGGCCAGGCAACAGAAGATTGGACGTGATTCCGTACCAAGATAAAGGGATAGTTTAAGTCCGCACCATCT
The DNA here is from genome assembly GCA_004794785.1 of Opisthorchis felineus. NCBI lineage: Eukaryota > Metazoa > Platyhelminthes > Trematoda > Opisthorchiida > Opisthorchiidae > Opisthorchis > Opisthorchis felineus. The sequence goes on from SJOL01006440.1 coordinate 886,095, forward strand.
CCGCACGTAAAAGCGACTACTTACTGAAAAACGGGGAAACTCAATAAGCACTAAGAGTCGAGGTTATTTTCTGCGCAGGACGATGGTGAACGGGGGACTATTCCATAGGGTTCTCTCATTCCGTCCATTTGCCAGTCGTTAGACGGTTATCTAACCAAGCTGACATCTGTTTATATCATACTAGCCTCTCGAACCGATCAGCGGTCACGTGATCTTGTAATCGGTAGCCTGAATTGATGACCCAAGCCAACCTTTTAAGCCTTTTCGGGGAGTTTTAATAAGAATGAAGACCCACTTTTGTCTGAGCTTTTCAGAATCAGGCTGCAGAATCATAGCTTGGTAATCATCACTACCTTCACGTGGATTGGTGGATATCCAGGTGGAACATTTTACCTTTTCATGAATAGTCGTGTAGTTAACTAAGTAAAGCAACGAAATATTCGCCGATTTCCTTAGACATCTTAGAAAATGTATGACGGTCCTGTTCCGCTGGTAATGTGGGTATCACCTCAGCTATAGGTGAACAAAACAAACAACGTCATAGGTAGAATGATTGAGCATTCGGAGTTAACTGGCATGATATCAGAACAACTGACGCGAGACAACTGTCCACGATTACAGAACTATAACATATCTGAGTAAAACAGAACACTACCAAAAAGGTAAAAAAATGTAATGTGGATTTTTCTTATATTCCTATTAAAGACCTACTAACCCCAAATAGTGAATTATAAATTCGAAAAAGCCAGGAACATCTTCATACTGACTTTTTAGAAAAATTCCTACAAGACTGATATTGCTAAAAGAAACAGCTGTACTTGATTTCCGGTTTATCATCACCGGCCCCCTGACTTATGACTGAGTAGCTTCGAACCGATAAAACACTCAGTCGGCAGTACCTCATCATCAGTTTTACACCACTCAGTTAGTCTGTCAGTGAACTAGCCAGCTATAATCTATGTACCAAGTGTACGTTGGTCTAGTTGCTACAGTTTCGATCACCGGAAAACGAGGGAGCGTGAAAGATACAGTCAAGCGTTGAAGGCGATGGCACAATTAGTTGGTTCGGAAAACTGGGCAGCTACTTAGTAATGAGAGTAGCTTTGGTGCACAAGCGCCACTGACTGCGTGATTGATCCATGTCTCCCAGTGTTAGTAACAATTGGTGAATCGGATCCTGCTGTCCCCATTCTGGGAGGTGGCATTTGTCAACCTGACTGAGGTTACTCCTTAGTGTTTTCGTACTACGTTGTCAGGTCATACACTATACACCTCTCGGTCACTTCCACTCAGCAAAGGTTTGGGCAAAATTAAACTAGCGGTCTTCGGGCCTGCGGAGCAAATGTCCTAACTGGCATAACCTGTGAAGAGTAAGTAACTCATCCGTCGTGGGAGAGGCCTTTTTTCCTGAAGCCATCTAGTGTACCTCCGCACTGCTAATCAGACAAATGCTTGTGAGATACCAATGTTCAGTCACTTACAAATTTCTCACAATCTTTGCGTCCAGAGGCCACGTTTCTGATCCACCACGCAGCATGGATTACACCGTCACAATGCGTATGCTTTTAACAGGGAGACCTAATTTTTGTGAGCGAAGGCCCTGGGGAATTTCGGTCGCAGAGGTTTCAGAATCAGGCAAACAAGTTTCAGGCGATGCGTCAATAACAAAGTTGAAGAGAAATGGTGAGAGAAAGCAGCCTTATTCTACACTGCTGAACATGGTGAACTCGGGTGAAAGCTTATTGTATACTCGCATTCGTTCACAGGAGTTCGCATACAAGTCCTTCATAGGGAAAAAACTTTGAAGAAAAACCACTGCTCCCCAGACACCGCCAAAGTTTCTGACTATCGACAGATTCAAAAGCAGCTTTTAGATCAAGAAAAACGACCAACTTATGAAGTTTGAAAGGGTGGAGCTGTTGAAGAACTTGTTTTAAGGCAAAGATATGGTCAATGTATCCTCGGCTAGGGCAAAAACCGACTTGTTTCTAACGCATTTCTCTTGCGATAATCGATCAACCCCTCTTAAACAAAGCAACGCATTTAGTTTTCGAACTGAACTCATAGAGCACGAGGACTTGGATTGTCGCAAATTCCGTTTGTGGCACGTGATTGCGGCTTATTCATCTCAGCAAGGGCAAAAATGTACCAGCGGGCCTAACAACGTACAAGCAGTTTGCATTTGAACATAGCTAGGTCTATTAATTCAGTGCACAATTTTCCTCTACCTAAACTACGCCTCCAGGTGATCATCTGGAAGAATCTGATAGGAACAGCTGCTTTTCCTTGTTTTCGCAACAGAGGAAAAAGTTTTCATATCCAGTCGAGTGTTCGGGCATTTAGCTCAGACTGGACCGTGCTCTCGTCAGTGTCTCTCAAAATGATGAGTTAAGAAGATCACAAAAGTTGATCATCCCAGGGGGATAGGTGTTTGGGAAACAGTTGTCCCGGGGGGTGTAGCTCCGAAGCCCTTTTTTGTAAACTGGTCGAACTTTTTTTAGGTATAAAATCGCTGCCTATCTAACATAAACAACAACCACAGATGCATCGCTTCTTCAGAACGGCCAATTTTTCACTCCAACTATTATTTACACCTGTCGATTGTTTGTAATTTTTCATCCGATGCAGGTTTACTCATTTGATCATGCATATTGGAAGTTCAGTCCTACTGTCTCTCGGCTGAGTCGTTTAGTCAGGAAAACACTTGTACACAGGTACACTTGGACAGGCCGTTTCAGGCTCGTCAGCCGAACGATTGACTGGTTTCGGTGGCTTGCACGTTCAGCCAGAACACGACCTTTGTCGGCTAGTTATCCTTATGGCATCGGTAGAAGTTTAATTTCTAGCTGGACAGAAAATGTTTGTGCGCACTCAGAGTCATCTGACCTTGTCCGCCAGTGGTCCAAGGAAACTTATCAGCTTGATCTCAACATGCTTCGGCAAGAAACTTGGACATCTCGTGAAGAATAAACAAACATTGTGCACCTTTTCACAAAACACTTTAAACCCCACCTTTGTTATGGAGTAGGTACAAATGTGAAAATCCGAGAACAGTACCTTTTTCACCATGTCTCCGTGCGAGTTTTCTTGAGGCCATCAGGCAAGGAACCTGACCAGAAATAAAAAATGGAATTTCGACTGAGTGAATCCAGTTCTTCCTGTTCTGCCCTGTGGCAAACACTTGTACTTTTGGGGCGCTGACATTTTTATTTATCGCTATGGCGTAAACGGAGAAGTTTTGTTAATGGATGGCACCTGGACCGTTGGGAAAAATGAAGTTGTAGCAAGATATGCCAAGATAGTTTACAACACTTGGATCCGTTTTCACTTCATAGGAGGATTATGGGGAAGGAATGGTTAAAACTTTTAAGGTCATCAGTGGCTGGACGAATATAAAAGATACTAGCAGCTGTTTTTCACACTCCAACTAAACGCGGGAATGACTGAAAACTGGAATACAACTATTGACGGATGTTTTGTTAGTGGTCACTCACGAACGCAAAATGGGTCAACAGTGAGCTCGATTTCGACTTGTTTTCGATATGTCCCATGCCTAAACTTTGCGCGAAACGTATTTTAAAATAATGAGCTGAGTCTAGCTACGGAGGAACCAGAAGATGTTTGTGGAAAACATTCATTCTGCCAGGTGACAATCAGGTGATTTTGGACTGAAGAGGTAGATCCTCGTTCGGATCTCACCATTGAGTGCTGTTTATGGGTGAGAGCAAATCAGTCTTTCAGAAGCACAGCAGTGCTGGATCAGAAGTACATGCACAAAGTTCCAAAGAATGTCGCCATTTGAAGATGAAAAAGTTGGTTATTGGCCGTAAGGCTTCAGTACTCAGTGAATCCATACATGTGTGTCTTTCTTACCATGGTGGTAGTTCCAAACGATAGTCACTTTATCCCACAGGACAGTGCGGAGTAAGGTTAACGCACACATAAAGTATAGAATTGTTAAAGTGTTGCTCATCTGACATCACACAAGGAATGCCAGTCCAAGTCTTATTCTACGAACGAACTAGGTTTCTCGTGCAAAACCAAGAAATGCTGCACAGATGGAAATCATTCGCAGTGCGTTTCTCACAAATCTCCAGCAAGGTTTGAACCCGCGACACCCCAGTTCGTAACCGAATACTTTCAAGAAGTCTCTCTACTGACAACAGTAATTGTCAGGCACTGAATATCATGGACAAGCCCGGGGACTACAGCAGGGCTTACGACTTTATTCAACTTCGACCAGATTCTTCAAAGTTAAAACAATAGGTTTACCCAAAAAATGTGCGTACACACCAAGTTCCAACGGATGCATGTGGCTAGCATTAAATCCTTCCGTGAGCACAGTGGTTTATCCATCTTGGTTTGGAAGATTTATCTGAATGTTTCCCGCAAAGTGATTTTTAATGCTGGATGAAATGGGTTATAACATGACTTGATGTGCCAGCGAGTACCGTTGGATTTTAAAAGTTATGTTAGTTAATTGTGAGATGACGGTCTCTTCAGTCGGTCGCAGCTTTTCGCTCTATTGTGTTCGCAGAACCGCTCATAATGCGACATGGATTGGCCTACTTAGGACAAAAAGCACGTGCTGTTTCCGCCCTTCATGTCTTGCTGACGTGTCCGTCAATAGCTGATTTTCATCGTTTGGCCAGAAACTAACATCCCAATGGTTTCATTTTCCGCATATCTATTTATGGAAAGATTGTAGGATTTAAAACAACGCTTCAACGAATACGTGCCTCAAAATGCAAACTTTTATTAAAGTTGAAATAAGATGGTTGATGTACCATCTTGTACGGCTGTCGGGTGTGGTGCTTTTTGAGAATAAAAACGCTTTTACAAACAAGTCCAACACGTCGGTCTCCTATCATTATCTGCCTCCACGATGAAGTGCATTCGTTTCTGCCAGTCGTTTAAAGTGCACAACCAACTGACATTATACGGCTTTAAAAAATCCGGTTCCAGATGGTGCAAAGACAGTAAGATAAAACCGACTTTCAGGCTGGAGATACTGTGGCAGACGCGATGATCCATCGCGTGCTAACTAGGTTAGGGGCATTCAGACCCGTCACTTGTTCGGACTGTACGGTTCCACTTCCGAGTAGCATGTGCTCAGCAATCTCAGAGCATTCCATTGGAACTGGCCACGTCGAAGAATCGAGGGAAAACAAAGAGCTCATTTGAATGAGGCATTCACTGCGCTGTTTTAGGTACGCACCAGCCAGCGTAACATATAATGGGATTGTGTTCTGGCCAGATAGGCACGAAAGGACTGTGGGCGGAGGTAAACAACTAAGATGACCGGACGGTCATGTGATTTAGTGATCGAGTGGACTCCTCGAATCTGTGATACAAACCACTTTGCACACAGATAGACGGCTAGCATTCAATCTAAGCCACCTATCAGCCGATGAGCACTACAAACGGTCTGTGCATTTACATTTTATGTTGCTGACTAAGCTGGTTCTCCACTTACAACGGAGCGAGTTTGGTTCGAGAGCCCCCGTATTTTGTAAAAAAACAACACGGTTTCAGCTTTGACGACCAGATGCAGAGGATCAGTGGATCAACCTGATCCACGGGCTGTGGTTTGGAGGCCAGTGCTTCAAACGATAAAAAATCACATCCTGAATGTCGAATAAACAGCAATCAGGTGACCGTTTCAACGCCTGCTGGTCTTCTATTGGCCTATGAATACCAGAAGAGTAAAAGGCGTGTTTGCACGTTAGCGTAATGGACGGGATCACAGACATTCAACTTCAAAAACAATCCATTACGAAGGGTATTATTTTTGAGGGGAAGATAGTGATTCTTATCGTTCTCGAGTCACGGTTTGTTGTTCAAAGGCAGTAGCGAACAAAGAACTTTTCTTCCCTGGTGTTTATGACCACGTTAGTGACACCAACTTAGTTCGATCGATTCCGTTCTGCGTGCTTATGAATTCGTGTCTCTAACTTTTTTTAGCTTGTGCACAGACCACAAAAGCGAACTGCATGTCGGTCCCATGCTCGTTCCAGCGATCGATTTTAAGTTGGTCACGTGCACTGTGTGGTATGTTTAGAATGATGGTAAATGAAGCCATTGATGTGCATGAAATTACTCGGTAATATGAAAGGAAGGTAAAAAATACGAAAGAACGGTGGATTACTTCATCCACCGTTTATTCAACGTTCATGACAAAGCAAGGAGGGGAATCCGTGACAACAACTGATTTTAGTGAAATGGCGGTAACGTTTTACATGACTCCTGTTGAACTGACTGGAATCTGCAGTGACCGGATGTGATGGCAAACTCTTCCTAGAAACTATACAATCTGTGCATGAATAGCCAAGCCATCCGCGCATCTAAGAACATCCGAACATGACATTGGGTCATCTTTAGATGTCTATCGAAATATACAAGGATTTAACTAGTGACCGTCGTATGATTCCACGCTACAAACTTGAAAGTTAGATAAAACAACAGCTGTTTCAGTCCAAGTTCGCATCTAACTCCAATTTGCTAACTGACTAGACCGGTCGAAGGACGTGTGGACCTTTGGCCGGTAGCTCGGAAGTCTTATCCAAAGGTCCAAATGTCCTATCCATCTAGACCCACCTGAGGAGGCTCAGGACGCACGGAAGACTTGAAGTGGCTTAACATTTTTGAATAAGGACTTGTATTGCTTTCAACTACGCACAACTCATTTGGGTGTCCAGTGTTTAACCTCTCCGTGAAATCATTAATATCCAGGTTGACTAGTTTTTTCCGCTCCCAAAAACGGTTCCATGTGACGTAACCGGCGAAACCGCATGCACTCACGTTCCTAAATTAATGGATTAACGAGGTCACACCCGGCCAAGATACAAGCTGCAGTGCTTGGTGAACAATTCTCAGGCACGTTTCGATGATTCTGCGCAATGGGTTTTCGCCATAAGGAGCACACTACTCATAAAATGGTGTGAAGTATTCGACAGTGCATGACCGGTCTCTCTCTCCCTAAAGCTATTCGAATTGACATCGTCCCCGAGTCGCCGTCAACCTTATGTTCCAACTAAGCATCGAATTGTACGCAACTGGCAAACTACACTCCTCTGCAAACTAAGTTAGCTCGCCTCATAGTTTAATTACTGTAAATCCTCGCTAGCGACATTTTTGTCCTGGCAATTCGTCAAGATAATCTGAATTTGGGAAAGAATCGTTTAGTGTTTCACTTTAGGTTCTCTAGATTTTTTCGGCAGGAAGCTGGAAACTGCAAGCTCGACTTTGTTTCCATCACTATCTGCCTAAACAACATGCCTAACAGGAGCATATTATCTATTTGCTTAGTTCCGGTAGTTGGAACTCACTTTGGTGAGCGATTTCCTGTCATTCGGGTGCCACAGCTACACGTTGTTCAACTATCCAGAACGTCATTGCGCTGTCGATTGCGGGCAAGTGAACAGAAGACGCAGTGTGCATCACAAGCTTGAGTCGCGCGCTAATGTCAGGGTTCACGCATCCAATCTCGTCAGTGTCTGTGTGGCATTAGTTACTCGGTATCGCAACAACGAAATGAATCGTACTAGCAGCACAGACCAGAAAAACAGTCATTCTGGCTGTAGTCATACTTCGGATGAAAATGGCTCATCATCGGTTACTTTGCTGGGCGTTTTAACTGATATAGACCAAATCTTGAAGGAACACTGACTTCCGCCAATCATGTAATTCCACCAAACATCGCCTCGTGGAAATCTACAGGAATGAAGTCGTTCACGTTTAAAATTTAAGGCAATCACAGTCACTGGCAGCCAGAATTTTTTTCGGAATACCTAGGCAATTAGCTGGACTTAGTGAAGGCAAGCTCAGTAAAATGGGATTTGATGAAAAAACCATTACGGCATTTTAGTCTTTTAGGTGTTCAAAACCGACGCGCATGTGCTTCACTCGCTTCAGAGCCGAAAATGTCGGACATGAAAGCTGACCGGTGAAGTTAAGACTGGGCTAAAATTAACGTGGTTTTGCAATTCGTGCGTTTTCTTGTTTAGCCCGGCATTAACCGAGGAGAAGGTTAACCAATTTTGTTGACTGACAGGTACGAGATTAGTAAGCCGCAAAACCAAAAATTAACTTCAATACATTCGTAAAACCACCGCAAAACTGCCGTAATTATGTTAACATTCAATTCCCTGACATCATTGCGGATATATGAATGCGTGCTTTGATGTCCTCACGGTCATACAACTTTATCGGGACATTCCTTGACTAGGCTGTAAGGAGCAAATTTACGTAGTATATTGGTCTTCACCGTTCGGGTACAGATAGGAGTTTATTGACCTATCTATGTTGTTGTGTAAATATGTCATTATAAAAGGGTGGGATTATATACAGTCTCTCTCTCTCTCTCTGAATTTCAGATAAAGGACTGGCTGGCAGCACATGTGTTGAGCGTCAGTCGCAACCGAACAAAAAATCTGTCGTATAATTGGCCCATACATAAAAAACGATGCCAGCGTTAATGAACATTCTTTTATACCCTATTTAAGAACCATTCTGCTTACGTAAACTCGGACTTTCGTCTAGTCACTGAAGTAGGCAGTGTTGCTGACGTAAAAAAATTACCGGAGGATATACACCGTTTCAAACCACTAGTAATGTTTTGATTTTACCAACCATTCAACCAAGTAGGGGCTTGTTTATTTCAGAAGATTGTAGGATTAAATACCGATTTCAGTTCACTAATCCCTTGGATTACTGAAAAAGATATCCCTAAAGTGGACCGCGAGGCTGAAAGTGGCCGAATCCGGATCGATTTAGTCTTTGCAATTAGAACGGATGCAGCTAATCTATGGACTGAGAAATAGCATAGATCATCTTGCAAAAGCTTGCTCGTATAGAAGAATGTCAAATCACCAGGGCCTTTCATGTAAGGATGAAGGACCGAGTGCGCAACTATCTTCACCTATCCCAGACGCGATATGGGTGCGAAATAAGATTGTGTGGTTACACCAACCTGGCCTCAACTGTAGTTGCGAAAGCTGAAAAAGCAAGTAAATATTGTTTAGACAGTCAGTTGTATCAATTCGGGGATTATCTTCTCCAACTGAGCGTGGTGTGAGTTCACTGTCCGTGGGATGTTGCTTGAGGATGATCGTTTTTTGTTTTCACATTCGGCAGCCAATCTACGGCAACTTACTGCGTCCCTTGGTTCACCGGTGTCCCATCCTGACTCGAATAAAATTATTTTAAAATACCGCTTGTTCTTTATTGGCCTGCACAGGAATTCAACGTAAAATAGCCGACATTCAGCTTGCTGGTCATGATAACGGGTGTTTTACGAATTCTCACTATCAGAGATCCCACTCAAATCACAAGAAGTAAATGATAATGTCTGGCGTGGGGTTCGAAAACACCGTACACGTGAAATACGACAAACATAAAACTGGCTCGTTGTGTGTTAGAAAGCTCACTGTACAGAAAGGATCGTCGAAAAATGGTTAGTTTGTATTCTTGAGCAATTACAATCCTAATGTAAGGATTTCCCTTCCCCACAAAATGGACTCAGTTATGTGAGGCAGTCTATCAGAGAGATGAAAGGAGCCCATCCAATCACACAACCCCTTAGGCAATATGTTAGGTTTATTTTGCTACTGCGCACTAGATTCAGCTGAGGAGAGACTAAATTGCATAAAATGTGAAGCTGTTGCAGTTACCGACCAAAATCAACTTTACTGTAACAAAAGCAATAATATGCATACCAATTTGGCTTCCAGGGGAGGCTAAAGAGAATCCAGCTGAAACCGTCTTTTAGCATGATCTCCTTTAACTGAATGTACCGCACCAAGCCGCCTCATGTTTAAGTTAGTACGATATTTGAGACATCGCAACACATTATATAGACACAACATACTACTTACGAGGTTGCTGACAACTTTTCGACAACCAACGACCAGTTTAGCCTTTGTTGGGGATCATCAGGTAGGTGCAGTCCCCGAGTTCCCGTAAACCTTTGTTCTACTTGTACATGATAAGCGATTCAGCTGGGATTCAGGTGAGTCTGCCGTGAAAACCAACTTGGTATGCAAGCGAGTGTATCTATCGAATTCGTTCAATCTGAGTTAAAGTGGGACAAAATGGTTGACGGGAACATGGAGACTGCGCCTATCTGATGAGCCATAACAGGGGCAAAACTGGTGGCGGGTTATCGAAGACTTCTCAGCAGCTTTGTCACTGGTGTTTTAAGTCTATACAAATTGCTGCAACAACTTTTTATGTGTGAATATACGATTTAGTACACATTTTTTCCAGTGCGCTGAGATCTATCAACAATTAAACTAGTGCAGTTTGACTCCATCAACCATCACTCCGTTATCAAGGTTTTCATCCACAGATTCAAAATGGCTCCGATCGTTGTTTGTTACGATCCTCACGCCAAATAGCTACGTAATAAAAGCATATAAATCAGAGGTAGAAAGATGGAAAATGCGATTTTTCTTGATTGTGCTACGTACCCACATTAACGAAGGGTTGTATCCTACACACAGGTTGGTCGCCCTACACTCAGTTTACAAACCAAATGGCTATCTGCCTGAATGATTTCGTTCGTACATCGGTCACGTACTGCGCCAAGGTTCGAGCCGCCATCCAGCCAGTTTGAAGCGTCCATTCTATAGTCGTCGAACATCCCCAACAAAAACGGTCGACGTGAACCAGTGAATACATGGTTACCCGTTACTTGGGCATAAATGCTTACCAGAGAAGCTTGAGACCCGGAAAGTTTCGCCTGAACGAAGTGAAAATAGTTTAGTCTAGTAAAGCAAGAAGAATTGCTGTGAGATTTTTTCAAAGAAAAATCCATCGGGATCGGAGAACCTCGTGACAGCAGGAATGTCTGTGGAATAACTCTAGTGAGCAAACACAATTGTTTCACTGCAACATAACTGAGATAATCGAAGACCCGGCTGTCATCTGGAACAGTTTGATGAATGAGCATCCACCACATAATAAAAAATTGGGGAAATAACTTCCACTTGAGCGAGCCTTTTGTGTTCTCTCCTGTTCCACGTAAGATATTTGGGCAGGAAATTTCCAACGTTAATTACCTATTCAATAAACTTTTAGACATCAGACCAAAAATGACGAAATAGGACAAGAAATTTTAATCACTTGTCAATGATGGCCGGTTTTCAGATAGGGCAGACTTCAAAGGAGATTTTGTCCCGTAAATGAAAAGCGGCGTAGCACTGTACAGTTACTTCATTCTTATTGGAAGTCATCAGGAGTACACATCTCTCGAAAATCCAGCAACCTCCTGGATAGTGGTTGCAGACAGCAGACACGATGAGTGACCATCTGAGAACCAGCAAACAAATGTGACAACATGATGTGGCTTCCGTGATTGAAGGATGAGCGGCGCTATGTACTGTCTAAATTCGAGTGATACACGCCGCTGATTAGTCGCTGTTCTCTGAATGATCAAGTGTTTAAGCCCGGAGGTCTCGGATTCGAGAATCCAGACTGGAAAGTTGCGCACTGCTGATTATTCCAAATAAGGATGAAACAGCTGCATGGTGTTTCCTGACTTTTCAGAGTAGTCTGTTTGAGTTACGGGACGAAATCTCAAGTGAAAATGACTGAATCTCCTAACACTGTCAGTAAAAGCGATTCTGCTGGAATACAAAGACATGCATCTATAAACAACGCTGCCATCAAGCTCACATCGGAAACAACCGAAATTGGGATATTCTGGGGAGCGCTTCCTGATTGGTAGAGCACCTTTCGGACATTTCTATGTACAAAATAAGAAGCTGGCTGGTATGGAGGAACATGTACAAAGTTGTCACCTCAGAAAACGAGTAAGAGAACAAGAAGTAAACGATTCTGTCATCGGTCGCCTTACCAGTGAATTTGACGATACTCGCAAGCTATCCTTGGAAGTGTGACGGTATGTTCAGGGGTGAACAAGTGAAAAACGGGGAACACTTACAGCGTGGGATTTCGACTAATCATTTGTGAGATCCAATGCAGTGTATTCTTTAGTATGGGTAAATTGTTAAATTCCTTGATGGTTCCTTTGCAGGTTGCCTTGATTTTGAACATATAGGCATCTGTGTGCATGTGTAAGGCCCCTACAATATCACTTCAATGGGGCCAGTGCTTTCTATCACCAATGAATGCATTACGGAAACAGGTCTAAGAAGAGGCGCGGCTAGTACCAGGTTACTAATGGAAAAACTAACGTCAAGATCAATAGCTTTCAAGCAGATGTCCTTCATTGTCACCCCCCGCGAACACCCAAAGGGGATGTTTTTCAGTAGAGAATAATAAATGCGGAAAAATGCTTTTCAACTTGGAAGACTTAGAAGCTACTGTCTTTATGGAAGTATCTCTTTTTAGAGGTAGTCTATCTCGTTTAATGTAAGAAAAGTGGGGACCCAGTCATTTGGTTCTGTTTAGGAACCACGCTCAGCTGAGGCGCAGCACCCTCCTGGAGACACCATTGCGGTTGAGAAGAGCTTTTGAAGTGTTGCCGTCCCGCAGAGCCCGCTTTTTTCATCTGCTATGCAGATGTTTCTCCTTATCATCAGATATAACAATATCACTGTATACACAGGCAAAAATTTCACCCAGTTGTGTTTAGAGCCTTAAAGCAAAAAAAGAAACTACTGTGTGGCAGAGGTGCTAGCTCACTTCAAGAATTCGGAAGTGCCCACGCATCCAAACGTTCAGTGAGTTAGTCTGGAAAGAAACTGATGGCACGCCATTTTTTTCAACGTCTCCAGCCAGGCCAAAGGAGGGGAAAACGTGCCGGCAGGCAAGTCTCTTTTACTCACCACCGGAGGCAACTGATCAAGTCTGAGCGTAATCGGGAGGTGTCTGTATAATTTTTACAGTCCTTCCTGTCCTTCAGTTGAGCTACCTACCGAGAAGCTGGACAAAACGCCACCGGAAGCTGGAAAAAAACCAAACGCTCCGTTGGACGATAATAGAGTCTTTTTTCTGGTTACCTAAAAGCAGTGATCGGACGGCGAGACAACCAATAAGACGCTGCTTATTCAAATAACGGAATCGGGCAGTGTTCTGGGAGGAAATCTATTGGGTAAAAAATTTAAAGAGAAGTACTACCAACGTGTCCAGGCCATTTCAAACACGATGAGTCAGTGACAGCAAGGGGGTACGTCAACTTAACTTGAGGTAGTCAACAGGCACTGTTGGTTCTAAGGAGCCAAGATGTGAACTATCCGCCTCGATGTCAATACGTTCTTAGGGCATTTGGATGGGTTCAACTGTAATGCGGATCTATGCTTATAAAAATAAGGCTGCGTTTGACCAGGTCTGCGCCGCCTGATACACAACATGCGCTACCAGGCACAATACCTTCTCTATATTTTGCTAAAACTTGCTACCTTCCAAAATGTCCATACAGAAAGCGACAGAAAAGTGTGTTGCGGAAACGTCATACTGGTGCGCAGAATATTTTCAACACCTCTTGTTAGTCTGTTTTTGATCGATTAAATTCAAGATAGATAGAAGAAGACTTTGATGCCCATCCAAAAAAACGTGCTCAACGGAGATGTTCAACTGCTTGATTTAGAAGAGCTGCTGAATTCCACGAAGCGAATCCATAGGAAATTTGCCCTGGAGTCTAAAACCTTTAAATTCATGTGGTAGAGGCGACTAGCAACATCTTTAGCAGGTTTCCTTGCCTTGTATGTGCATACACCGATGTACATGGCCGAAAGATCTCAATGTGGTCTTACTAATGCCATGGAACAACCGCTGTGGTATTTTCTTTGAAAATAAGGTGAATCGTCAGGAAATTCGTATAAGAGTCATTCCGGCATCATTGGAGCGTCTGTGTCAGCTTACCAGCTTAATTTGAGCACATTCCCCTCAGTTTTAGGTAGGCTCCCATGAAGGTTAGCGTTTCCTGGTAGGATATTTGTGTATTTATCCAAACGGATGGCATCCTAATCATTTGTGGTATCGGTATTCTAGTCCCCACTTGTCCCATTTAAAGGCAACGATCAGAGCGAAAGAGGACTGGGTACTGTTCATCCATGATATGTCTAACATACTAGGAATCGAGAATTCCTTGGTTAACGATTTTATCTCCCGCTCTGTGTGCTCATTTGGCTCGTAGCATTAGGACATTTGGGAAATTTTATCAAAGATTTCGTCCTGTAATCTATGCCAATCTATACTGAAAAGCGGAGAGGCACTGTACTGGATCAGGTGAGATTCTTGAGACTTGGCGAAGCGAAACCGCTCGGTTTCCCTTAAACGGAATGAATTTGGGTAGAAACCCAGGTGGCAACGTGGCACATAGCACTAGGATTCGTGTTCCTGCTGTAAACTTGGCAGTCATAACTGATAACACTTTTGAACATAAAATTTAGTTTTTGGATGTCCTATTTCATTTGTTGCCTTCAGTGCAACTTTATTTTCGACTTTTATGTTCGCCGATTGTTGATTTGTGAGTAGATGTCTGACTGATGCAGACTCATTGATTCCCGTCGGTGCCGCATGGGAAAGTAGAGCCCGTTACGTAAAACCACTGACCGAGTAATCCAAAACAGGCGTTACGTGCCAGCGTAAGATTTCAACCGTCGTCTTCAACAATTAAGAAGTTTCTAATCATTCAAATTTCACTAAATATCGGCGGTTCCACGGTTCCATCGATATGGAGAGGATCCTGCCGTCAGTACGGGTGCTGTGTGGCAAAAATAGGCTGTTTGCGTTCAGTTTCAGTTTTCCAAGACTATTTACATCTGATTACTGTAAATCATGTAGGTAGTATTGCCTCCCCGACATACATTCATGTCGGTTCTTGAGTACATTGTGCCCAAACAGTACATGTCCCATGTTTTCCGCATCCAAGCGCATCTTCTCTGTGCAACGCAGTACTTCACGAAATTTTGTAATAAAGGCAGGCTGCCATTGAAAAGCTTAGAAAATAAAAGCTGGTGGACCGAGAACTCGGGTAATCGAACTTCTCGGAGAAACCCATAAGGTAACTGACGCATATTGGACTATCCGTTTACTTCTTGTTTTCCAAACATTCGGTCAATCAGGGCGTAGCTAGCATCGAATTTCCAGTCTAGTAGTTGAACTCATTAATTGACAATTTTCATCTAGCAGTCGATACAGCATTGTTGTAGTCATTATTTCTGACACCATAACAAACATCATCATCCTGATCATGAACCGGGGAAGAAACCCACCTTCCAATGTCAAGTCGTCAGCCTGCATGTGCGGTCTCCTGCATACAATGACCGGCATGCTCACGCAGTGTATTACATCGATTGGTGATGGTAGCGCGTGCACCAGGTACTGTTTCTTTGTGATGTCAAGTAATGTCCACACAAAACTGCCGCTGGATTGCATCCTACTCAACTTCCCGCCCTAAATGTCCCATATCTGGTCCAAACGATTCACTGGGACTAGCCAACAGCATAAAGTTGATGCTGTTTACGAAAATGGACGTGTGAAAAGATAAATACCTTGTTGGATGATACATTGTTTCATTAACCAAATGATGCATGCCAAAACTGAGGTAATCTTGACTACTTTATTCTTGCTATCCAACGACTCTCATCTGCATCGCCAACCTCTCTGCTACTGTACGACTGGTACATCTGCGCAAGAAAAAAGGTCACTCATCCTCTCGGAAGATGTCTACCCCTCTGATACAGCCGATTCGGCTATGTTTAGATATCCTAATACGGAGGAAGCAGTGTACTAATTTCAATGCTAATTTGAACGTTTCCTACCGCATACACGCATGAACAAGTACGCAACTTTAGTGCTTCTTGTCAGATAAAGCTTACTAGTGAAATCTTTGAAAAACATAGATGTAGGACTATGCTCAGAACAATAAATCATAATGTTTCATTCAAAAATGCCAAAAACGTCAGCCCGAGGAATTTGTTGTTGCTGAACTTTAAAAAATTGACTGTCAGTATGAAAAACCGAAAAGTGTGTGTAGGAAACCGTTTAGTAAACTAATAGGAGAGGCCTTTATTCTCCCTAACCTGAGCATCCAACGTAATACATCTTGAATCAATTGATGTAACCAAGATTCCTGCTGAACAGAATTTCTCGATTCCCTTCCAGCAGTAAGCTTTGGGCTTGACAGTATACTTTGCAAGGAACGTTGCCAGGATTCCAGGTAAATCAGGTCCACCATAGAAAAGCAACATGTTGGTAGACGCAGTCGAACGATGCATCTTCCAATCTGTACGAATAGCTCTGTCGGCAGGAAGTCTACTACTATGAATTACCACAAAGCCACTGCTGGAGCCCGACCCAAAGGAAACGGTGCCGACCCATACTCAAATCATGGCCGTTTGTTCTTTTAAGGAGGGATAAGAGGGATTCACTATAGCTTAACAAGAGAATACAAGGCAAACGCCTTTAATGCCGCAGTAACAATAGACCCATTAGCATGGCGAAATGTTTGGTCGCGTCGCATATCGTTGACACTGGTCACACGATCGAACCGAACGAGCCACCTTCAGTGTGCCCCTGGAGATATCGATCCAGAGGGGTGGCGGACGGACACTATGCCACCAGAAACGATTCATACGAAATTTGAACTTAGCATGGGTATTGCCAGACCCACTCACTGAGCAGAACTTTAGATCACACTCTACCAGTTATTTGTCTATACTGTCCCAAGTTTTATAAACCCAGAATTGGCCGCTTTCGGCCACCACCACCACTATTTTAACCACTGGATATAAGCAGAGCTACGACGAGATACCCAAAAAAACATTAACTTTTGTCATTTCATATTATTGATGACAGATTTTGCGTTTTAACTACATTTTAAAGTAATCCATAACAGGCCAGTCATTCCCGCAATTGGCCTGTTTTCACTTCGGTATTTGAACTGCCAAGAAAGCTGATTTACATTCTGCATGAATAACATGCTTCGAGGAGGAGGTATATAACCTTAACAATCAGATGGTTTCTAGTAGACAGTAAAAAAGAAGTGATGACCAATTTTTTGTCAACAGATCCACATAAAAGTTGCCCGCTCCTCCTCTTAAGCAATATCAGTCTTAAGGTATCGCTCACATAGAACCAAAACAAAGCCAGAATAGAAAACACCTTCAAAAACTTCGACTTCTAGATATTACAAGGTCGTACACCAATTCTAAAATCTAGCCACGACCGACAACTCACTACTTTGTTAATATCCTCTTAGACGCACAATGCTACGAGAGATGATCAGCGTTTTACTTCATGTCAGGCATGAGCTGGTTTTCTTTGCTTCCAGAAGGGATGTTGCTTTTTGTAAATCATCTTCGGTCCTGGTAATGGGGACTTTATCACACCGTTTCTTGAAGCCATGTATCATGCAGGAAAACGGTTTGCAAGATGTGCTTAAGTGGCCTTCCGACTGCCCTTCTCTGCGCTGAATGGCTGAGGCATACAAATTTGATATCTTCAACTTCTGTGCAACAGCCAGACGAAAGTCTACACTGTTGTCACAGCAAAAGTTTTCTTCTCGAACGATGTGAGCTAATTCCATCCACACTTGTCGTGACTTTATATCTTTCGAACATGTAGAACCCGACACAATTCATTTCACTTCGCCAGCAAAATGAGGTCCAGGTTGCAGGCAAAGCACTCACTCACAATTTGAGTTGATCTGTTGTAACCAGGCAACTTTCTGCTCATTTACTGAGAAACCGTCAGCCCGAAAAATTCACATTGTGAGGAAACCCACCTGGACACTGTTTCCTTGAAACTATCTGTTAGAGAGTATTTATAACAACGAGGTACTGCACTCTGTTCACACTGTGAGATATTGACCAGCGCTGGAAACTGTTGTTCCTCTGAGGTGTTTCCTGTAGGCTTCTTTGGAACACAGCGTACCGCAGTAGCCTTTTGCACATCCCGGTTTACTTCGTCCAAACGGTGATGTCTCGCTATCGATTATTGTAATACCATTAAGTTAGATGGCAGTCTGTGGAGTCAGTCATTACTAGACAAACAAGGATAGCCTGTCGACATCCAACTGTTTAGTGTTCACCGCTTTCTAGGGTTTGATAGTACTAGAAGACGAGAAATTTAAGAATAACCTCGAATTTTCAACGAATCAACATAACATTGTATGTCGGTAAAAACAACTTTGACGTGGGATAGGTCAGGAAAGACATTATCCTAGTAATCACCAAGGTCAGTGAACCGCGGTTTGGTAATTAACGTAGAACTGGTTACGGCACTGCACCCAGATCCAGAACAGAAGCTTAGTGTTCAGCTATGCACCTTTGACATTCTGTCATTGTACAAGCGAAAATTTCTTTGGTGGACAAAACAACCACTAGGAACTTTTGCGCAACAGCTTTCAGAAAAACAGGTACTAATTAGTCAGCAGCGAACTAATTCACCCCTGCTAATGTTTCGTTCAACCATCCCATAAAGCACTGTTCGATCTCGGCGCCTTCAGGTGCCTGATTGCCATGTGCCCGAAAGAAGCATTAAGTTTGAAATACCACCAGGTTTTCCAAGAATGAGATGTGGTAGGTGAAAACCCGAGTTTTACCAGAAAGACACACCTGTTTGTCGGTAGCCTGTTTCATAAACATCTTGCTGAAGTGAGATTAACACTCATCAGTTAAAGGTTGAGTTTCAGCAATAGCAGGTGTTTTGTTAATACCTGTCTGTCACCTGGAATTTAACGAGGCTTATAAGTCTACCTAGTTTGAACATACAGGCGACATAAATGGTTGTTGTCGTGGGCTGTCGAAGAGTTTTCAGCAACTCCTGAGTAGTTTGTCAGGTTCATACAATGTGCTACGTGCTTTTACCCTTTATATGACCTATCTGCATCGAAAACATCCTCCAACGGCTGGTTAATTCACTCCACCTGACTACGGCCCTTATACAATGAAGTCTTTCAAGAACCTGTTGTCTGAGCGACGACCCTTGTGAATGAACCAAATCTCTTTAGTCTGGCCCAGCTCCAGTTGATTCCAATAAACATTTTGGTCTATTTAGTAGGTAGATCTCAGCAGGTCTAACAAAACGAGACATGCATTTTCTATTGACATATCGTTGTGTCAGTAAAGCCAGTCTATGCTGAAAAGCCGAGAAGCACCGTTATCACTAAACTCAAAAGAGTTCCAAACCCGGCTAATAGTTCAACCGTTCGGAGACGAGAGGCTGATCAGCAGTGTGATTAACTCGCACGTAGACAAGACATAACACAACATGCATTTTCACCGAGTTACAGTACAGCAACTAACAAAGGCTGCAACATGGGTTCCTAAAGTTTTTCTCCCTTCTGGTAGGTTGGTTGAAGCTTAGCAGCCGGTTATACAATTAGATCGATCTGTAGCGTACCCTTGTGACCAACCCTCCAAAGTAGTCACCTTAGGTATAACCTGTTAACTTCCTGCTATGGGTTACCACGGGTTACCACATTCTCCACAGTCAGACTAGATTGTTCCCGACATGAGAATCAGCAACATTGAGTTGTATTTAAGTACACGAGTAAACCTCGGAACAAGCACTCCACAATGTCCACTACTCCATGTCAACCGTTTTTAATCGCACGTCAGTAGTCACTGCAGAAGGAATCGTTAGTCTCAGCATGACAACATACTCCACATACTTTAATACCTAACGTGTATTGGAAAAGGCATATATAGATTATACAACCCATACGTAAGCACAGAGGCATAAGTGTTTTAGTCCAGTGTTTGCGAAATCATGGCAGAACCGATCAGATTTGACGCGCTGGTTTAGGGTACGATGAGACGAATGACAAGAGAGAGATTCAAAGTGGTGGTGACGAAGCCCATGGGATCAGATGGATTTCACTACGGCATCGACTGATCCCATATTGAAGAATATAATACAATGATCTCCAAAAAACGATTACTAATGATTTATCTCATGTCTCGTTACACAAAACGCCTTTCCTACCCTGTCAGCTTTTTTACACTAAAGTTAGTTCGAATTAAGCTCGTCTGTAGGGTAAAGGCTTGCACACTGAAAGCAAGTCTCATATCCGTGATAACTCATGCGCTTTCTCTACCACGCACTTCTCTAGGGCGGCTTTGTCAATATGTAGTTTTCATACTCTAGCCAAGATATTCTGCAGGTGCATTGCAGTTTCTTGACATAGCGTACTTATCACAAGTTTGCTGGAAACTCTTTGACAGCACATTGTTGGTTTCGCCCTTTTTGAAGATCACTAGGTAAACGCAGTTCTAGAGTGTTCAGCAACCTTACTTAAACGACAAACTGTGTACAAGTGGCGAAGTACACTTATTTGTACCCACTCTGGATTTGAATTGTTTGTTCAGCGACCCTCTGAGTAGTATGTCACATCAGGAAAATGCCCGCCAATATATCGAATATCCTGCCAACTGAAACTTGACATGGCTCTTGTGTAGTATAGTTAATGGCGGAATATTACAAACAGGAGAATTATTTAAGTTCTACACTAAAAA
This sequence comes from Opisthorchis felineus, assembly GCA_004794785.1. NCBI lineage: Eukaryota > Metazoa > Platyhelminthes > Trematoda > Opisthorchiida > Opisthorchiidae > Opisthorchis > Opisthorchis felineus. Next base: position 906,524 of record SJOL01006440.1, read on the forward strand.
TAAGGCATTTTGTAACTGAGCAGACTTTGCCAACATCCTCTCAGACCAATACTCGAAAGCCTTATTTCGAGTTCCAAAAGGAAGCTTCAGTATCTCAGAATTCTAAAAAAACTCAAAATAGCAATGACTTCTCAAGAGGCACCTCACTGTCTCACAGACCAGCTGTTCGGTAAAAAGTGACAAGTATTTTGGAAGCGTTTACCTTCGTCAGGCTCTTCAGCTAGTTTAAGTCTTGTGTTTTTTGGGGACCAGCTCGGTGGTTTCAGCTCTGGAACAGTGTATGATCGAGCCGGATAAAAAGGACTATGTGGGCTGGACGCAGCTCGCGGGTTTTAGTGTAGAAACCCCTTATTCTATATGTTAATTTTTGGACACTTGTATATGGACCCACAGAGGCATACTTCTAAATTTAGTAGACACACATCTTTATGCTTTCGGATGACATATTTCAAGAAACACCTCATCAGTATCGCTGGGACCTCGATAAATTGGACAGTAAAGTTCGATAAGCTAATAGCTGTTGAGTTAATCTTCTGATTACAGTGTCTACTGCCGTAAAGGATGAATGTCATGGTCCCTCTGAAGAAAGATCACATCATGAATAGCCCAGCTGTTTTTGAGGAGACAGCCTGTTTGGAGGGGGATACACTCTTTTGACCGTACAAGCAAATAATTATGACAGTTTGATAAAACATCCAAATCGACACAGTATCCACACCCACAACATAACGAATGCCCCCGTTTTACCTAGAAACATCGCCAACGTCGGAAAATTTGCGCACTACCAGGCACTGTAGATTTCTTCACAGTCATGAAATCCATGGTCTGAAGTCATATTGAACTCGAGATATGTCTGGCTATTGGAACAGATCAATTTTCAAGAAGAATGACTCTCTTGGGCCTGTTAAACTTACTTCGGCAATGAACTGTCTTCTAGAAAAGTGCATTATTTGTTGCTCCCATCATATGGACTTTTCAGGGGAGATAAAATTGATGTAGTAAACCATCACTCAGAAACAAATCTGCTTTAAAACTTTCCCTGAATTGTCTCATTTATCATTTCATATTACTGTAAAGGCGCCTATTTATTCAGCAGTCTAACTGACATGTCACTTTATCTTCCTCTGTTCCCCTCCTCTTTTCTAGCTTTTATTGACTCACCAAATCGTGTTTATTGTTTCAAAACAATAAAACCGTGGATTTATCTGTTCTCAAACTTGCCTTGAAACCGATCACACATATCGACACCTACTGGCAATGTAGAGGTTTGCAACATGAGGGCCGTGGCTCTTCGAGAATAGCGAAAATGTGAAAAGCACTCCAACTTCATTGACTCATTTCAGCAATGGAGGTTGAAAATTAATCTAGATATCTAGATATCGTACCTCGAACTTGAAGGATTGGTACCGCAGCTGCACATATTCTTTTCTATTCCGTATCCGCCAAGTGTCTTGCTAGGAGGTGACCTCAAACGGGCACGTTCAGTTAGCTTACACGGGGCAAACTTGTATATAAATCTAGGTTGTACTGAGTTCTTGAACCATACGATAGATGCACTTTGCCATGCAGTAAGCTCCATGCTTCAAAGGTACAGACTACCCAACATGACGAGGTCGAGAAAGGCTTTCGGCGAAGCCAAATAATGTGCATGTTCAACTACCTGTGTGACGGTGGATACTACTGATGAGGCATGCGAGTAGCATGTGGGTTTCTCGTGACTCCGCTTCGCGTCTAATGGAAGGTGGAGTTTATTATGGAATTTGTGGAACTGCTCGGCAGCATTCGATTACAATTGCGTGATAGTCAGTGGCCATCCAGGAAAGTTCAAGAAGACGCGTTCAAGAATAAGACGGATTTTAATTTCTTAAAAACAAGGTGCACATGAGAGGTTTACTTTCCTATCCAATAGTTTGCAACTGTTTAGTTGGTGTTTCATAATAAACAACTCCACGGCGATGGGCTTTCCTCCTTTTGCCTGTTCCAAAGTGCAACATACTTTCATATAGATGTAAACGTTGGGAAGGCCAGGTGCACTTATTCCGAATAGTCTAGGTTTTTTGGCTCGCAGGAAAGGCCCAAAACCACCTCAGACGATGTGTACTTTCACTGTGTGGCCCAGAAAGCACACCGCAGCAACTTCGTCGCATACCTTGATCGCATGTTCCCACTAGAGTGACACTGCTCTCCCACGCAATTGCACTTTTCCGTCGAGTATCACTTCGTTGTAGGAAAACCGAACGCTAGGCCGTAACTCCTGAGTTACCGAACCAAATAATTATATTCGTTGATCGACAACCAGCAGATATCTATTTAAAAATTTGTTACCTCTAACTTACTATATCAAGTAAGGTCTCATTCCTGCAGGTAAATTTCCTGAGTTATTGTTCGCTTCGCCGTGAGCTTGTCATCTGTGACACCCAATGCACAACAGGAGCTCGAAAGCTTGCTTGGAGGATCTAGTCACCGAACTTTCAGGCAGCACAACCCACGTAGACCGCAATCATTTTTACACTATGTTGGTATCTACCTGCAATATGTGCACACCAGTAAAAGGAAGTTGAGCAGCACGATCCACATCACGGATCGGGACAGTTACTGGAAGTGGATGGTGGATTTGTGCTGCTGTGCTCAGAGTATCAGTTTGAGCTGTCCAGCTTAACATGGTGATTGAGGTCCATTAGTGAAGTAGCTGAATAAAGCAAACAGTCATTTGAACGATTCTGCATTTCAGTGTTGATGGATAGCCCACGAGAATGTTGCACTCTCCTCGATGGACGGAATTAGGTCAAGCCACGAACCCTCAATTTGCTGCCACGAATTTTTCAGCTAGGTAGGTGCAACAGTGTAGTGGATGAATTTGATGTAACAAAAAGTGTGCAGCCACCTACTACTACTGGCTAACTCTCGTGTCAGAAAACGAACACATGATTGTCTTTGTCGTGACAGGACGACTAAACAAGCTGGCAGGTCAGGTGTCAATGCAATAAAAAAATTCACACCAGGTAACATTTCCTTGACATTTTCATGGGACCGATGGTTTTAGGGCTGTCAAGGGAAAAAACGGCTATGGCAATCTGGATAATAAATACCAAGATGTCAGTTGAGTCGAGCAGCTTGACAAAGGTACACGACGATTTCAACGCATTGGACGACAAAAAATGAAATGTATTCAAACTATGCTAACTGAAATTCAGGTGTGGAGAAGTCCGTTTTTGCCTCAGGAATTTTGTCGCTGTTCAACGTGCAACTAAAGTATAGTCAACAATTTTATACAGTTTTGTATATTCGGTAACCCGACCTTGTTTGTTTATAACTTCTGGAACGAAAATTACCATGGAGCACACATGGTTAAGAAGGCGAACAGAAGTTCCGTTTTAATACTTTGGGATTATATAGAATCGGGCCCGTTGATTGTCGCAGAATGCATGGTGATGAATCACAATTGTCACCGATTGGTTTATTGCTGGTCTTGGGTTCCACCCAACATTCTGTCCTGTTCTCACTTGTGCATCCCAGGGGCTACATTACGGTTCAATAAGCCGAAGAGCCGGTGGTTTTCCCGTCCAGCCAGTCTCAGTGGTATAATATGTAAAAGTCAGTCTGGTAAACCCTAGCACCTGCGAATAGACTCTACGCGGCTAGATGAGCCACTGACCCTATAACTTTATTGCACGGCACCACATCAGGTCTATCAGAGTAGAAAATGGCTTCATGGCAGTTTTCACGAACGTACTGGTCAACGTCTAAGCTCACTGCTGCTCAAAGAAGGAAATCGCATTTAATTACACAGCTATTGGGTCCTCGGTTCTGCTGATCACTTGGAACTTCATGTGATTTCATACCCAGTACACAAGATATCCATCGCTGATAGGTGCCATTTCTTATTTGTATGCTTGTTCCGCCTCTGACGTTTGTTTTTTCCGGTTAAGGCATCATCATAATCACCATCAGCTGTAAAAACCGCGTACTTGCCTTGCAGCGGTTATAGCTGCCATAGTTTCGCTCGCCGACGATTTGGGGAGGTGAGATAGATAGCTACGCATTGGAAGCAGTAACTGTTATGATTGGTGAATAAATATAGGGGTCAGTGGGCTTTTGAAAGATCGGGAGGTGAGCTGTGCATTGAAGGCAGCAGACTAGATGCCTGAGCGCCAATAAGGGCGTGACTGGGTCATGTTTGACAATGTCTTTAACTACTGATTTGTTCCCTCTTGGGGTCCCCATCCAGGGAGACGGCAATGGCCAGCACAGCTGAGTTTACTGGTAATGGCTTTCATACTTCGCTGCCAAGTCAGTGTCTGACCTCCCCTGGCTCGTTTCCACCCTTCGCGTGGTTGTGCGAAAAGAACCCTTCGAGGAATTCAGTCGACTGGCATATGGAGCACGTGGCCAAGCCAGCGCAACCTATGGAGTGTGATCGGTTCACCTATCGTGGGCGAGTTATTTCTACCGAAAACCATTTGACGCACTTCAGCGCTACTGATCTGGTGTCCTCACCAGACTCGGGTAATGCTCCAAAAGCTTCGATAGTCAAACACTGAAAATTTTTTGACGTCCTCAGCGCGCAGCGGCCAGGTTTCTGATCCGCAGCATTGTAAACCCAACTCTTGACGGATAAGCTGATATTATGTCTACGCCACGGGCGATGCAGGTGCATGAAAGCTGCTCTGGCCTTTCCAATCCGGATGAAATTATCATCTTTGGCGGGACCACCGGGGCTGACACAGCTGCCCGGTTGAAACATACCACGTTTAAAAGCCATATCTGCTTGAAGTCACCAGAGAACCGTCCACAATGACGAAAACAACGGAGTTATGTACCAGCTGACAAAACATTATAACTAACTCAGGATCCTTGGTACACAGGAAGTTTAGTTAATTTTGCGACAGTCTCTTATTCATATTGTCTACATAACTAATTTGAAAATGACTTGAACGTCCCTCTTGATTACCACCACCAAACGGATATCTTGGCTTCGAACAGTGCGGCCTACGGACATTTGGGCCGGCAACATTATAGCCACAAATTTGGCCACCTTCTGGAGCTGCGGACTGAGATGCATCGGTTGGTTAAAAAATACTAACGTCAGAACGAGTCATTCTGTTTGGTCTAACTTCTGCTGAGCTCCTAAAATTAACTGTCCACTACTAATGCAGCCTAGTTCACGATAAAATGCGGTTTGATCTTAAACGGTCATTATGAAGCACATTCTGTAGAAGTTTGTAAACGATAGGTCCAGTTGAATTTTCTCTCAGTTTTCCGTTAGCATCAAGTCAGTTGATAGCTGAGTGCTTATCGCCACATACATTCAGGTAAGAATCTGGTGACTATACTTAATGGACGATCCGGTAGGCTGTCCAGCGTTGTTATCGAGCTTATCAGTAGTGTCATGTGGACGAATAAACGGTTTCGTATGAAGGAACAAGAAGACCTGAAGTCAGTCGTGAGAAGGGAAATCGCCTACGCTATGGCTAAAAGAATGCTGCAGGTAAAGAACAGAGACGAGATATCCAGAGTGTGCTTCACACAAGTTTTTGAGGCGTTCGCGCATTTGGACGTAAATCCCTGAGCCATGATTCCGCCTGAGTGACAATCACTACTACGGTTTTATCTTCCGATCTCAGCATGTCCCTGAATGGAGGGAGGTCGACGACCCACTAAGTCGGCAAAGGGGTTGTAAAGGTTGATCTTAAATGACCACCATTTCCGGTGGAACCTCCAAGCCATTGAGGGAAAGCTGCTTTCTGGGCTGGTTCCTGCAGTCAGACTTGTAGGTTCTGTCTAGTGTTGTACCTCTCGAAGTTTCAACATCCCAAAATGGTCTACTGGGTCTGGACTTAACTGTACTTTACTAATGATAACTGAGTAACTAAGACCAGGTGCAAAGTTCAGAGCAACTGACTTTGAGGAAACCATGCAACTCCGATTGGAGTAGGGTCACCTGGGTGGCAGTGCTCAGTGCGCGGATATTTTTCGGTTAGTCTTTTGTAAGTCATGGTAGCTTATCCGCAGGCTCCTCTCTACCCAACACCAACCAATCTGCTCGAGTTATCTGTAGTTTTGCAGTGGCCAGTAATCACGAACTTTTAGCACGCTGATGATGTCTTCATCATTTTTTACTTGTCGGATTTCATACAATCTGGGTTCAAGCAGAACATAAGGTTGACGGAAACTCAGGATCTGAGCCTACCTGATGAGGCCTAAGTATGAAGAAGCTGGTCTTGGGCTGTCGAAGAATTTTCGGCAACCTTACGAGTAGCGGGTTACGTCTACACTATTATCATTTCGGAATTTTAGGTGACACTACGATTTATCCACAAACGTTTAAGTGCTCAGTATGGAATAGGTACTTTTCGTTTTTGAAGAATAGTAATCTAAATTGTGGAACAACCACTCCATAATATACATCGCTTAACCTGGCATCTTTAAGAACAGTTTAGGTGGTCTAATGTTGTCGAGTTCACCTAAGGCACGCAGGATTAACAAAGACATTTGAGTTTGTTTAGATGTTTGGGTGAACTTTCGCTCGAACAAACAGCTGTTGCATGTTTTCAGCTGGGCATTCCTTCAGCACGTTCCACAAGAAATATAAGATATTCCCCCTACAAGATCCCATCCCACAAGCAGTTCTGTTTCCAAAGAATGGTCTTCATGATCACGCTTTTCTTTGGAGTTACGAAAAGTGGAATGTTCACCAGTCAGACCCTCGCAAGCAAGGCACCAAAAAATCAAAATCTCTTAAGTACGTTGTCCATTCAGTGATACTGTGCTATTGCAAGTCACGACTGAAGGTTTTGTGGAGTTAAAAATGTTTCTAGTAGTCCGGACAAAAGACCACCTAGAGCTTATCAATCTGCGTTTAATGTTACTGCGCTTTATGTAGTCACTGCCTATGGGGTTGAAGTGGCGAACCGCTTAATTCTCCCAGAGGTTTGGGTGGACGACATGTCTGCCACCCACGGGAGCAACCGCTTTTGAAGAGGTGTGGGCCAGACTACCTGGACGCCACAGTGATTTATATAGCCACAACATTTCCATACAAAAACACAGCCCACATTATGGAACTTTCCTCCTTTTCGTGATCAGTAAAAAATTTAGTTACAGTATATTTTCTGATGATCCCTTGGAAATAAATAGGAAACTGGTGAGATTCGCCCATACAGTTTGGTTTGTGGGCTAGTCGTAACCATTAGTACGGTAACCAACCTGATCACAGTAAGTTTTATTCGACTGCTTCTAAATCAGTTTGAAGTGTCTGATTGGGTCCAGTGACGCTCAGAAAACCTTATGTGATGCCTTCAGTCTATCTATAAATGGCCATTGGTGGGAGGTGACCACGGTCACTTTGGCTGTTGTTCCAGCGTTGAGAAGTGGATAAACCTGTGGGAATAGGCGGGATGTGTTCGTCGTTTTTTGAAACATAAACTGAAGCAATTTGAGTTGCAAACCAATGTTGCTACATCTGAAGGTAATTCCCCAAAGTCAGGCAAGTGATTTGGTCGTCGCTTTACCGCATATTTAATCTCAAGCTACACAAAAATCTCCTTTTTCCCAATTTTGCGCTTATTTACCTTCGCCTTAGGTCCTTTATTCTCAAGTACCCCTGTTAGACGAAGTTAATTCAAGTGGTTAAACATGCATGTCCACTTTGCGGGAGGAAACAATTTTGTCTGGCCGAAAGATGGCGCAAGCATTTGTTATTAACCGTCAGGATGGTTAATAAACCAACTTGGATTCGCCCTAACTCCGAACATCATTCAAAGCAACATAGCGGAAAAGTGAAGAGTTTTCAGCAACCTTGTGAGTGTTTTTCTTCATGAAAATATGATGCGATATCTCGAATATCGTACCAACTGAAACATGAGGCGGCCTTTGTGCGGCAAATTCAGTTGATGAACATCATAAACGAGAGATTCAATAGAGTCTCCCCCGTGCAAACCCAGTTGATATGCAAATGAGTGTACTTGTCGGGAAAAGTGAATCATTTGCGCAACAGTTGTAGCTTTGGGGGTGGGGACTTCCTGACTGTCCGTCCATCTCCACAGCCATCCCACAAAAATGTACTACTCTTATTTCCAGAACCGGTAGACTGTAGAACACAACTTCATCTTCTCTCCCACCTTTCAGTGACCTCTAGCCTTTGTGTCTCTGAGAAGCGAATTGATTCTTATTTGTTCTGAATTTATCACTGCATTTTTAATGTGCTTTTTGTTCCTTGGTTATCAACTCTATGAGGTTTACTGTTTCCTCCAAAATCCACTCGCATAAACAGTGAGAAAGAACAGATGCAAAGTCGTTAGACCCAAGTCTACAAGTCCAGAAAGATGCTGATCTCCACTCAGAAAGTGATGTAACGAGGGCCTGTTTTAAAATCATTCGTAGCCAAACTCGTTCTTCTAATACATATGTGAGTCTCAAATTACTTGATGAAAATATCTGGCTGCTGACTGAAATTTCTTATTTGTACTCATAAGTGGCAGCCTACCGTAGTGTAGTAATATGATAAAACATTCACAATAATCGTATGCTTACAAGGAATACCATTTGACCAAATCAAAGTGAGGAAATTTTGAAGGAGATTTCGTTTTGTAAGTGAAGCCAGTCCATGCTTAAAAGACAAGAAGCTCTGTACAGCTGTTTCATCTGCATTTTTTGCAGTGTAGACCTCACGAAACTTCAGAGGTTTTCGAATTGGTGACCTACCGGCCAGTGTTTAAACAATGACCCTTCTGGCCAACAGATGACGCTTCTTCAGCTAGTTTTTTCGACAATTACTGGGTGGTTATCATCTACTTCCCAAAAAGTACACACCGACGAGAGGATCCCGCGTGGGATGAGAGGTTGCGCGGTTCGGATTGGAACAGAAAAACAAATGAGAGAGTGAGACGTCAAAGTAAGAGGTACAAGGACCGAAAATAACATGGAGTACCTTTGGGTTCATATTTTGGGCAAAAGGATTCACAAAAACAAGCCAGAAAACACCCTCCGAAACCAGTAGACCAAACCAAACTCATTATCAGATGCAGTAAGACAAAACTGCAGCGTCTTTATGGATAGCCTCTTGGTCAGCGATGGACCTTACCGTATAGCGTTTGATTGCTTACAATGAGGCGGTTAAATTGAGCTTCACAATAGGTAAAGCAGAAGTTAGACAAGGGGGGGGGAAGCTGTCGAGTTCCCGGATCACTGCGATGCAATGTACGATTTTGCTGTTAGTTGCAAAGTTCCGGATCCTACTCCGCGTGTGCATTGGAGCATTGTGAATTGAGATCGGGTGAATGAAAGCTTGTCATTCACTGGTTTAACGTTAGTTTCTATTCCTAGTCCAAAAGTGATCAAGAACTTAATATATGCCAGCAGATGCCTAGAATCGATGAGTTCATGAGTGTTTTGGAAACCTGAAACAAAACATACTCGTTACAAACAGAAAGACAGAAAGGGAAGATAAGTTGCTGCACGACAAACCAAATGCCGGTCCCCACATCTGTTCGGATGTGTGCATAATAAGTAAATTAATGAAAAAGAGTAAGACTCTTCGCCAGTTGGATATTGAAAACAAATCAGTCACTTACAGAGTGCCGACAATGCGACCGATTCATCCTGTCTAGGCAGTTCGTCTGTTGATCTTTTCATAGCGATGTATTCGGCAAACTGCAACAGCTTACCGTTCGTGGTCCCGTATATCATGTGGAGCTATAAAATACCCACAACCAAATAAATGACAGAATGTTGATCGTGCACATGTCTTCCGATATGAATTTATGTTTCGGGTGTGTTGAAGTCGAATGACTTGTTCTCCGCTCCATCCAAATCGGAATGTGTTCCTCCAGTCCAAGTCAAAGTTGTTCATCAGTTCGGCAAAGGCAAGTGGCCAACCAGCCACACATGAAACTGTTTCGGAACTAAACCATCCAGTCCAGCGCCAAAGCTACAACGAAAAGCCAGTTATGAAGGAAACAGCTCATTAGGTTGGTGAAAGCTCTTCGAACTTATGAGTAACTTTCTTCATGGAAATATACTGTGATGTTTGTAATATCGTACGAAATGAAACGTGAGGTGGCCTCTGTGCATCACATTCATTTTCAAAGGCTGTCATAAATGGGATATTCAGTTCACTTGGGGGATTCAGGTGAATCTCTAGTGAAAATCGACTCGTGTGGAAATGAATGTATTCTGCGAATTACATGCGATTTGGGTTCCATTAGAACGTAAGGTTGATTGAACGGGAACTCCGGGGTTGCGCCTACATGATGTGCCCCAAAAAAGACGAAACCGGTCAGAGCCTTTCGATGAATGTGATGTGATGAATGTGAAGTGTTGTTTTAACCAGCTGTAGAATCTTTCGTGCGCCTTGACTACTCGTGAGTAGTCGGGCATGAAATGAGCCCATCAAATGCAAAATTGACTCTTCCGGTGCTCATCAATCAATATTCGGATTAGTTAGATTCGAAACCAGAACTATTTTTTAGAACTGCTATTGGTAATTACATGTACTTCACACCAAAATCCCCCTCCAACATGCAGTAGTTTATCTCTGTCATTTCCTTCAAAGTCGGGCCAAGAACTTTTAAGTACCCCTTTTTAGTCTCCGTCTGCGTAGGACACCAAGTGGCGTGAAAGGGATACTGGGTCGTACCGCATTTTCTATACTTCTGCGGGAACCGTTGTCGGGAGGCAGACTGCGTCGGCTTGGCAGATATACAGTGCTTTGTCAGCAGATTGACAGTGAGCCAATTCGTATGGCAAACGCGTAACGTAATTACTTATGCACCGGATTGGTCTGAACACGATCAGCAGGACGGTGAGTTTGATCATGTGTAGTGAGGAGTGAAGTGGCGATGTAAGACGAACGCATATGGCGAGAAGGTCGAGCTGTCGGACCTCAGACATCTCACCTACTGACAAAAATGGCACGTTAGCAGACCAAACTGTGACATGAAGAACCGGTTTCGCTAAAATGTAACATTCATTAGAAGCTGGCGAAATTCAATAATTAGACGCTCACAGTCTTCCATGAATCGCAACAGCAGTCGTCAACTTTTGATGGTAACGTTTTCCAGTAATTGTAGCCAATCTACACTGAGAAGCGTTTTTGGGAATCATCAGCAGTGTGAATCTCACGGAAGTTGAGGGAGTTTTGAAAACGCGATTAACCGTCAGTCAGTCAGTCAGTCAGCTTTTCAGCTCACAAACCGTGTACCGAGTTGCAGCGGTCCCAGCTGCTGCAAATTCGTTTACTGAGGATAAAGAGAATAAGGGAATGAGAGTGGTGCGTTGGAGGAGGTGGTCCAATCAGTTCGGTATCGTCGAATGTTTCTGTTTGTCTCGTGTGGCAGGGATCCAGAGCTACGCAGTAAAGGAGATAGCTTTCACGCAAGGCCGTCATTGCCTGTGTAGCACAGTCATCTACTCATTATGTAAATAGTGTATGCGATAAAAACTGGTTGGAACACAGAAGCAATAGACAATCAAATGGCTCTATGGTCACTGAATATCCAACGCAAAATCGGTGCTTTCCAGTCTCTTCTAGAGGACAGACTGATTATTGCTGCATCCTTATTGAAATCACCTGTGCTATTTCGATGGCATTCGACAGCTTAAGCGATACCCTGTAAATCATGCTGAACAATTGAGTCGGTAGTCCGAATCGATCAGGTGGTTTACACTCCCACTGAACACGCGCTTAGCTTCTTCAGCTCTAATGCAAGCAGTAAATGCTCAGCTATCCTCTGGGACAAACTCCGAGTATTTGTGGTTATTGCATATCCACTAGGGTTGTGAAAAGGTAACGGAATCATGAACGGAAGTATAAAACCAGATGGCATAGAGTAAGATGACAGTTCAGTTTGTTAGACATTCTTTACCCTGTAGGTGAAAACCACCTCGAACCAATAACTATTTTTCACTTTTCCTATGGGTGTTCCTAATAAGCGGGGATAAGTGAAAATTAGAATACTGGAAACGACAATTACCGGGGAGGGAAATTATTCTTTTCTGTAATGAGAATTATCCAGTTTCTTGAATGAAGCACGTAGTATTCCTGGTGGGAGACAATGTTTTTATTTGGGGAACGGAACAAGCTACAGGATGCCTAAGATACCAGCCCCATTAGTGGCGCAACATGTCCCGATTTTGAACCACGTTATTCCAACCATCCTGTTACCTGGCCCCAGGTTGTTGCGTTTTTTGTTGGGTGGTCGTTTATCGCAGGCATGTATGTGCTTATATCACCTTCAGTATAATCAGCAAATACCGACAGACAACTTAAAAATACCTTGCGGAAAATGGAAACCTTTAAAAACGTCTGAAACTTAATTGTTTTACGTCAGTATTAATTTGAATTGGAATATGGGTTGAATCAAACAACGTCATTCATTGCAAATTCCAGACCACCTGGGGTAGTTGTGCTTGTAGGACATTGCATAATGCTTCCTCCCATTGTGTAATCGCAATCACACCATGTTTTTGAAGAGAGTGAAGTGACTTCTACTGCCTGCTTGCAATGATCAAGGATACTGACCACAGGCATTCATGCCTGTTGTTTATTTAAACGAACTATGAGGTACGATATTGTAGTAAAGTATAGTGTGGTAGGTAGTCTACCCCACCCCCCTTGCAAAGAAAAAGTCCATCACAAGAAGGAAAGGTTTGATCCAATGTAATCTTAAAGGGAAGGCAAAACATATAGCCGCGTCAACCACTACAAAGTTAATTTGAGTGAGGCTCATAGAGAAACCAGCTTTTTGAAAAGCAGCACTGATCTTCAGGTTTCACTTTACCTTCATGCCACTTAAAAGCAATTCTCTGGGCGACTGAGGATGCTCTAGAGAAATTTTTGTGTGCAAAACAACCGTTTTCAGCATCTCGTCCCATGGTTAAACGTTTGTTAACTTGGTACGTTTCTTGTTCAACATCCGCATGCTCGGGCTCATTCCACCAACTGACAATTTCACTTTGGTAGGAGATCTACTCGTCACTAGCGATTGTGGAAGAAACGCCTTCAGTTTGTCCCAGATGATCACAGGAGACAGTCCAATACTTGAACTCAGCTGGATAGGTCACTCTTATTGACGATCAGACAGCCAGGATGAACCATGAGTAAACCCCTTAAATCATACACAACATCATAAACGAGAGATTCAGCTGGGTCCTCAGTGAGTCTCCCGTCAAAACCAAATTGGTATGCAAATGAGTGTATTTCGCTAATTTCGTACAATTTGGGTTCAAGTAGAACATAAAGTTGACGGAAACTCGGGGACTGCGCCTACTTGATGAGCCCTAAGAAGGGAGAAGCCAGTCGTGGGCTTTCTATCAAAGAATTTTCAGCAATCTTATGAGTAGTGTATTAAGTCTATACAAAGTACCTTTGGGTTTCATTTTCACGGCATGCTAAGCCCAAACATTTTTAGCATCTCCTTTGTTTAAAATGCAAGGAGATTCGGGGATTTCCAATGGAGACTTTGTCCTGTAACTAAGGCCAATTTAGACCGCTGAGCATTCCACAGCTGTCATTCTTATTCATTCTCCGTCGCCTGGGACACACCATCTGCCAGGGGTATTTTGTATTTTGTCAAGTCAAACATAATCGCTTTTTCGGAGAGCCAGAAAACGGTGATAGACGTGAGCAGAGTCTAGGATGGGCGGGAAATAGTTGTGTGAGATAAGAAGAAGCGGAAGTACGGTGCTGATAAACGTTTAGGCGCTATTATCTCAGCCCCAGGTGCCATCTCTTGTGGTTGCATTGGTTTAACTAACCGATATTTATCTCATATCGGGGTATCTGCTCTTCTCGGTACTCCAGTCTTGTTGTTCAACTGGGGCCTTCTAAGTTCACGGTAAGTCACTTGTGTTTGCTCACCATTTTGGGCATTCAACTTACGACACTTTCATGAGCAGTACGTGGCGGCACGTTTCCTTTCTTGCCAATAACTTCCACAGCTTGTTCTCGATTTACGAGTCTCGATTGTGCTAACACTTAATGCCCCTTGGAGAGCGTCCACCATTGTTTGTACTTTCTTCATTTGCTGGTTTTTAAACATGTTTTTCCATACAAAACATTCTTGTATACCTTGGAGGTTAGTCCTCTTGTCTCAAAAACAAGCGATGATTTTTCACAAAGGAAACTACTTACAATGTGGCTGAAAACTCATGGGCAGCCCATGACCGGTTTCGTTCTTCTTGGGACTCATCAGGTAGGCACAGCTCTCGAGTTTCCGTCAGCCTTGTGCTCTACTTGAAACCAAGTCGGACATATCTCGACAAATACACTCATTTGCATATCAACTGGGTTTTCACGGGAGACTCAACTGAATCTCTAGCTTACGATGACATGTTTTCTTCTGGAATGTTTCCCTCTTTTTTGCGTTCTCCTTCAAATTCATTCACATCAGTCCCACACCTTTGTGTTTGTGATCATGATCTTAAAAAAACAGACGACGAATGTTATAGAACCTCTTCGAAAATTATTTATGAAACTGGCTTAAGTTTGCTAAGTTGTCGCCCCTTGGAAGTGAATATCGCCGCATATTACTGATATGTTTACTACCTGGAATAATAAAGTTTGAAAATAACGTCTTGAACAGATATAATAGAAAAGATGATGCAATTATTCGGTAGTAAAACTTCCTTACAATCTAAAGCGTCTGGAGCTATCTTTTAACACTGACCGACGCTTCGAGAAACTCGAAATTGTAAGATCCATAAATGTTTGACACGAAGTATTCAAAACAGGTTGTCCAAACACAGGAACTGTGTGAACTAGGACCAGGTTTTCGATGGAGGGACACTCAAGTCTTCATTGGCCCTACGAGTGGTACCGAAAAGTGCTTTGATATCTTGAATCTCGTTCGAAGTGAAGCGTGAGGCAGCTTTTGTGTAGCACCCTCATTTAAAGAATATTACAGACGACAGTTTCACTTGGATTTTAGGTAAATCCCCAGTTAATTTGCAAGTGAGTGTTTATAACCGATTACGTACTATTTGGTGTTTATCTTAGGAATTAGGCTGACTGAAATTCCGGGACCAAACCTATTTGATGAGACCCAAGAACAGTGAAACTGATAGCCGGTTGCTGTCCTTAGCGTCAAGTTCGTTTATTACGCAAGTTCACTACGTATTATGACTTGAAAACAAAAAGTAAGTCCCCTGCTTGGTAGCGAAATCCCCTGGCTTCCTTCAACAGAACGCCTGAGGACGCGGGGAAATACTGACTACGAACACACGACCGTTAATGGCCTACAGAGCAAGAAAGAACGATTTTATCGGGATCAATCACAATATCGAAGCTAGGTTTCGATTAAGGCAGCTCGTAGACAAAGAAGTATGTGGTTGTAACGAAATGTCTGCTTGTTTTCTAAAAAAAAACAAAGTGTGCTTTTTTCAAAAAAACAACAAAATTTTCATTTTACAAAAAATGTCGTCCTAAAGGAAGGTTTCCTCATTCTACAGTGAATTTCAGAATGTCATTTTGTTGTCAAAACCGCTCACAGTTGTATCCAAAACGGACAAAAGGAAACTGACAGCATTGTTGTGTTTGAAATGCTCGGAGTGAAGCATTTACGAGGAAGCTGAGAAGGGAAACACCTAAACTACATAAAGGCATCACTGAAACTATGTGAAACTCTCTTCAAACTGTCACTGATCAAACCAAAATATGAAACACTGAGTACCGGAAATAAACATGACAGACATCACTGGTGTACAAGATGTTTACTGTTGTGGAATATCATTTATCTCTGATAGAGTGGAGATAGGCCTTAGGCATCAAACTAGGTCTAGCAAATGAAAATGAATGAACTGGTACTCGTGAAAATCCGTATCTAGGGGCGAAAGAATGGTGACGTTTCAGATTGGGAGACCGTGTTCCGTTCCATTGTCACTATCAGGGAGGGATAAAGTATTCCGTGGCTTTTTCTGGATGGAACGTACCACTTATAGGGTTTTTGACAACGATAGCCCGTGACCGGTTTCGCCCTTTTTTGGGCTCATCAGGTAGGCGTAGTCTCCGAGTTTCCGTGAACTTATGTTCTACCTGAACCCAAATTGGACGGAATTCGCCAGATACTTTTATTTGCACAAGACTTTGGTTTTGAGAGGAGCCTCAACTGATTCTGGCCAAATCTCTCGTCTTTTTCAATATCAACATCTGAACTACCTTACTCAATGAAAAAAGAGGTGACCTGAAGCAGCACCTTTAGCATTATAAAGGAGAGATTCAACTGGATTAAGCCAAATCTTCAATCTTCAATCAATTTTCTACGCAAGTGAGAGTATCTGAATGGGGCGTGTTTTCTTTGCGGTTGTAAAAGAAAGAGTGCCAGGCAAGAATAAAAGCGGTAACACTAAAAGGTGGGTGTGGAAAGCAAAGAATGGAGTTTCGTTTTGGACCATGAAACTGCTCTAACGTTTATATTTTTATCGCAGAGGATAGAAAGTGAGAATAAGCAAGCTTAAGTTCATCCTCTCAGATTTGAGACAGTAATCTTTTTGAAGAATAACTCTCATTTGGAGGCTGTCTTTCAGTAGTCGATGGCAGCTTCAAGCTTCCTTACATCATATTACCCATCTTATGTTGTAAATTCTCCCGTGAGTTCGTTCTCCATCAACCGACGTAAACCGCCCTTCTCGATACTTCCAGTTATCGTTTGGTGATGTAACGGGATATGGGTAGCTCAGTTTGACCGTTGTTCGGCGATCTGGCGGGATATAGGTAGCACGGATGCACCGCTTGTTTGCCGAGCTTTGAAGTTGGATAGCAAACGTTCCATAATCAGTCGAGGTGACATCGTCAGTGCGGGGTTGAGTGGGTAAGTTGTTCCTCTTCTACCTATATCTAATAGCTCTAAAGTGATCGGTTGCTCCCTAGATGGGCCTCTGGTAATTTGACTGGTCACCCGGGAATCGGAGTCGCGACGTGGTTTCATTCCCGTTGTTCGTCGATCTTGTCAAACGGATTACTTTGGATGTTGCATTTCAGCTTTCAAGCTCGGCAAAAAAGCCCGTTGTTTTCCCATCATTCTACTGTTAAGGGATCCGGGTTAACATACAGGACACAGTGTGATTTATCTCCTATTTACCTCAAAGTGGTTTTTAATTCAGAACTTCTAGTTTCTGGAACAAAAATGATGGAGCAGTGATTAGTAACAAGTTCTTAAGTTCAGTTGTTTCGTTCCATAGTTAACTGTAAGGCGGTTTCCTCCTCAAGAAGAGTGAGTCAACCTCAGGCTTAGCACGAAACCTTGCCCTCCATGAACCACGGTCAGAAACAAGGTCCAAGAACAGTGATATTCGGTTTCTGTTCCACTTGTTGATTCCGTAGACCACCTAAAGATTCAGTAGTTTGTCCCCAGGCTTAAATTTTGACAGCCAGATTTTCAGCTGTGGCTTGATGCTACAGAGAGCATGAGCAGTTCGGAATCTAGGAGAACGTGTCCACACCACTGTGGTTGGCGACAGTTGGATTAAAACTCACATACCATATGTACAAAGTGAGGACGTTTTAGCATATTTTTGAATGCACCAGAAACATCCTCATCCAGAGGCGACGTACAAATTCGTCTAAGCTTTCTCATACACAGTTTCCGACTACTTTAAGATCTGCCTAGTGTGTAAACAAACAGCTCCAATTGGAACTTTCAACTATGTGGAAACCACATAACCCTTAGAAGCTTTGTCCAAGCCTTGACCCTCCACTGCTACTACCTAAGGAGAGAAACGTAGTGCATAAGTCCTCAGTGTTGTTGACTTCAGTCACCCGAAACCTTAGTGGACATTGAGGGGATTTATTCACACTGGTGATGATCAACCGACAGTGTGCAACCAACGATAACGGCATTAATCAAGTTTAATGACATGATCAGGCCAATAGACGATAGCAGCTTAAAATCATCCTCAACATGAACAAATATACTAGTGTGTTTTGAGCGAA
>SJOL01006440.1:927277-937887 GCA_004794785.1 Opisthorchis felineus
CTTGGTAGCGAAATCCCCTGGCTTCCTTCAACAGAACGCCTGAGGACGCGGGGAAATACTGACTACGAACACACGACCGTTAATGGCCTACAGAGCAAGAAAGAACGATTTTATCGGGATCAATCAAAATATCGAAGCTAGGTTTCGATTAAGGCAGCTCGTAGACAAAGAAGTATGTGGTTGTAACGAAATGTCTGCTTGTTTTCTAAAAAAAACAAAGTGTGCTTTTTTCAAAAAAACAACAAAATTTTCATTTTACAAAAAATGTCGTCCTAAAGGAAGGTTTCCTCATTCTACAGTGAATTTCAGAATGTCATTTTGTTGTCAAAACCGCTCACAGTTGTATCCAAAACGGACAAAAGGAAACTGACAGCATTGTTGTGTTTGAAATGCTCGGAGTGAAGCATTTACGAGGAAGCTGAGAAGGGAAACACCTAAACTACATAAAGGCATCACTGAAACTATGTGAAACTCTCTTCAAACTGTCACTGATCAAACCAAAATATGAAACACTGAGTACCGGAAATAAACATGACAGACATCACTGGTGTACAAGATGTTTACTGTTGTGGAATATCATTTATCTCTGATAGAGTGGAGATAGGCCTTAGGCATCAAACTAGGTCTAGCAAATGGAAATGAATGAACTGGTACTCGTGAAAATCCTTATCTAGGGGCGAAAGAATGGTGACGTGTCAGGTTGGGAGACCGTGTTCCGTTCCATTGTCACTATCAGGGAGGGATAAAGTATTCCGTGGCTTTTTCTGGATGGAACGTACCACTTATAGGGTTTTTGACAACGATAGCCCGTGACCGGTTTCGCCCTTTTTGGGGCTCATCAGGTAGGCGTAGTCTCCGAGTTTCCGTGAACTTATGTTCTACCTGAACCCAAATTGGACGGAATTCGCCAGCTACTTTTATTTGCACAAGACTTTGGTTTTGAGAGGAGCCTCAACTGATTCTGGCCAAATCTCTCGTCTTTTTTAATATCAACATCTCAACTACCTTACTCAATGAAAAAAGAGGTGACCTGAAGCAGCACCTTTAGCATTATAAAGGAGAGATTCAACTGGATTAAGCCAAATCTTCCATCAGAATCAATTTTCTACGCAAGTGAGAGTATCTGAATGGGACATGTTTTCTTTGCGGTTGTAAAAGAAGGAGTGCCAGGCAAGAATAAAAGCGGTAACACTAAAAGGTGGGTGTGGAAAGCAAAGAATGGAGTTTCGTTTTGGACCATGAAACTGCTCTAACGTTTATATTTTTATCGCAGAGGATAGAAAGTGAGAATAAGCAAGCTTAAGTTCATCCTCTCAGATTTGAGACAGTAATCTTTTTGAAGAATAACTCTCATTTGGAGGCTGTCTTTCAGTAGTCGATGGCAGCCTCAAGCTTCCTTACATCATATTACCCATCTTATGTTGTAAATTCTCCCGTGAGTTCGTTCTCCATCAACCGACGTAAACGGGCCTTCTCGATACTTCCAGTTATCGTTTGGTGATGTAACGGGATATGGGTAGCTCAGTTTGACCGTTGTTCGGCGATCTGGCGGGATATAGGTAGCACGGATGCACCGCTTGTTTGCCGAGCTTTGAAGTTGGATAGCAAACGTTCCATAATCAGTCGAGGTGACATCGTCGCCTCTGGTAATTTGACTGGTCACCCGGGAATCGGAGTCGCGACGTGGTTTCATTCCCGTTGTTCGTCGATCTTGTCAAACGGATTACTTTGGATGTTGCATTTCAGCTTTCAAGCTCGGCAAAAAACCCCGTTGTTTTCCCATCATTCTACTGTTAAGGGATCCGGGTTAACATACAGGACACAGTGTGATTTATCTCCTATTTACCTCAAAGTGGTTTTTACTTCAGAACTTCTAGTTTCTGGAACAAAAATGATGGAGCAGTGATTAGTAACAAGTTCTTAAGCTCAGTTGTTTCGTTCCATAGTTAACTGTAAGGCGGTTTCCTCCTCAAGAAGAGTGAGTCAACCTCAGGCTTAGCACGAAACCTTGCCCTCCATGAACCACGGTCAGAAACAAGGTCCAAGAACAGTGATATTCGGTTTCTGTTCCACTTGTTGATTCCGTAGACCACCTAAAGATTCAGTAGTTCGTCCCCAGGCTTAAATTTTGACAGCCAGATTTTCAGCTGTGGCTTGATGCTACAGAGAGCATGAGCAGTTCGGAATCTAGGAGAACGTGTCCACACCACTGTAGTTGGCGACAGTTGGATTAGAACTCGCATACCGTATGTACAAAGTGAGGACATTTTAGCATATTTTTGAATGCACCAGAAACACCCTCATCCAGAGGCGACGTACGAATTCGTCTAAGCTTTCTCTTACACAGTTTCCGACCACTTTAAGACCTGCCTAGTGTGTAAACGAACAGCTGATCCAATTGGAACTTTCAACTATGTGGAAACCACATAACCCTTAGAAGCTTTGTCCAAGCCTTGACCCCCCACTGCTACTACCTAAGGAGGGAAACGTAGTGCATAAGTACTCAGTGGTGTTGACTTCAGTGACCCGAAACCTTAGTGGACATTGAGGGGATTTATTCACACTGGTGATGATCAACCGACAGTGTGCAACCAACGATAACGGCATTAATCAAGTTTAATGACATGATCAGGCCAATAGACGATAGCAGCTTAAAATCATCCTCAACATGAACAAATATACTAGTGTGTTTTGGGCGAAGCTCCATCTGGTCAAATAAAGTATTTCTTCAATCCGTAGAAATGCTGCTAAGACATTGCTTTGCAGGAGATTCCGTGGCCTCAACGAACATTTTACTGAATGGCTGTATCCGAAATTGCTCGGGCCCAATAAGGAATAGTGAATCGCTAGGCTGGAGGTGGAACCCCCTTTTATACTGTTGTGATTGATGAACTTGCTCCACATAGTGGAGAAAAGAAAAATTACACCGGGTTTCCATGACCTTCATCTTATGGTCGGTCATGAACTTTATCGCTGATGGCACGCACTCCTCCGAAATGCATCGCAGAATCAGATAGTTTTGAAATGGGAAAAATCCACGATGCAAAAGTATCCAGCCCAGTTTGCTCACCTTATCATCGTTTTTGGTGATCGAGTCATTTGTTCAAATGCTTATTCTTTTAGTGTTTGTACAGTGAACGAATTTAAAACTGTTCGGTTGTTTAAGCATGCCCTTGACCGTGTAGTTATGTTCAAGGCAACGGACAGCAACGTCGGGTTCGCACTGAAATTCCCTCTCAACTATCACTGAATTAACGGAATGCCCCCTGCAGCTGCTCTTGTTATTGTGCAATTTCTGTCCCTTTAATGGACAAAAATCACTGCGAAGTTTGAGATTACAAGTGCTGCGGCTCAGGGAGTAAATACGTTCGACAGAACCACATTGACCACTTCACTAGGCCGAATTGGATGAAGTTTGTGAAGCAGAGACTGAACATGGTGGGACGGAAAGCCATGTTGGAACAGGTCCATATCCCGCTTCCGGAGATGCTTGTATGAAAAAGCTTCAACTAGTAAAAAAGCTTACGTGGAATCCCCAGTATCAACCATCAGTCCTGTATGTTGATCGGAAAGATTGGGGTCTGCCCACAGAATGAGCGATTACGATATGACGAGAAACCCAGGCACATTTTGGTTTCCCCACTCTGCTGTTGGATCATTCTGGACAGTGCTTGCTTTCAGACAGTCTCCTGGAGCTTGCTCGACAGTTCAAACAGATGAATAATACTGCTTTTGAAAACAGTATCGAAAGCGAGGGCTTTTCAGTGTGTTCCGAATCACCTATTGTCTCCAGTTGTTTATGTCATCAAGTGCACTGTCAGCTAAANCTTTCTTACCAGGCTCGCTAGTGTTACTTCTCGACCTACATAACCAGTGTGTTGGTAGCGGGTCTTTCTACTGTTATCTGCTACATTTATCAACACAGACAACCGGGACATGGGTCGTTACATGATTAATCGTCAACGTTAAGACCATCACAGACATGATTAATGCTGATCCCTTTTGTAACGAACCACCTCTGCAAAGACAGTGGGGACTTATACGAGGAAACTCGGCCTGTTTAGCATGGTGCAGGGCTTTACAGAAACCCAGCATTTGTGTCTTATTCAACTAGGTGGATGGAAAATGGTCCAGCTGTTGCACTCTTTCGGTGCCTAGCCACCATGTCACCCGAGGGAAGCAGGACGGCTGAGATACTGCCGGGTTGCCCAAGCCTATACAGTAGCAATCGAGGTGCAAACTTCGGGTTCGGACCACGGACCTTCTGGTCCGTAAGTTCGCACTTTAACCACTATGCCATCTAACTAGGTGAATACATTTCCGTCGAATGTTCTTCTTGAAGAGCCAATGAAAACCACTGTGAGAGTATTCTTTATAATCTGTCCGGGGGGCGAAAGCTTTTCATCCTATATAACTGCAATTTCATTATACCGCGGAAGAGCTTTACTCAGAAAAGTTAAACATAATGCGCTCGACTTTTAGACGGAAGGTTTTACGTCCAAATCCTCTGTCGAGAGTGGAGGAATGCGGACTATTAGGGATAATGTAATCACACAGAGGGAATCAACTCCCCATCAACTCAATATTCTGCTCACGTCAATTCACTGGCTTCCTCGATCAGTCTGACTGTTGCATAAAACACATGACTTAAAAACATATACTACTGTAATCGAAAAGTTGTAAAATTATGACAACCGCGTCTGAAAAGAGACACAACGAACGTATTGAATGCCTGACTTGGGAGGCTTTCTTTGAAGAACACCGAAACTTTTGCAAACGAGTGGAACAGGTATGTAGTGTTTCAGCCGTGGCTTCATTTGCGGACTTACTTTTTTGAAGCACATTCAGCCAAATCGAAATGAACGGGAAATTTGTTTCTTTCTAGTTTGGGATAATCGAATACAAACAAGAATACCAATGACCTTGTTAGTACAGACTTTTCGTTCCTCCATACAGCTGTGGATGGCTGATAAGTAGTATAACCAGAATGCACTTAGAATGATGTCGCTTCACCCATTCTTGTTCACTTCTTGCAGGGAGATGTATGTGACTTGCTGAAAGTTTCTCCTTTCTACATACATACTCATTTGCATAGCAAGTTGGTGTTCACGGAGGACTTAGCTGGAATTCAGCTGCATCTCTTGTTTACGATGACCCACTTCAACTGTGAATGTGCTACACCAGGCCGCCTCATGTTTCAGTTAATACGATATTCGGGATATCGTGATACATTGCACAGACGTACCACACGACTCACAAGGTTGCTGATTATTCATGTAATGTCTCTCTTGTCTTCATTCTGGTTAGAGTAATGTTAGCATGGTCCCTATTATCTTTGCCTCTGATCTGCAGTATCTACAGAGACCCTTGAATCAATGGATTTAACGCTCTCAGGTAAGCAAAGATGTGGCCCCACCGATGTGGGGAATAAATTGAACTCTGTGGTCCGAACGCCCCTATATACAACGTCGTTTTTCTGAAAAAGTAACTTCTGAATAACGATGTTGAAGGAGATAAGATGGCGCCTTTTCACGCACTTACCAGTCGTCAGCCTGAGAGGTTCGGAACACACAAGGAGATACAGCATGCAAGATTCAGGGTAAACGCTAAACCTATGGCCAGGTCCTGTTGAAAGTTCAGGGTTGGCTATCGTCTGGCTATAATTATAGCCCAAGGGAACGTCAACCAATGGAGTTGTCGTAATTTTCCTAAAAAGAAGTCAGTGATGTGGTCGGGGGAACTAAGTGACTGGCGAGCGAGGAGCTTGACTGAGTTCGACGATTACATCCTTGTCCAAGTCTACCTAGCTCATCGTACGTAGCACATTGCGGAACACGCCCTTTTGCACCCAGTACAAACTTCGCCCAAAATGTAGGTGAGTGAATAAGTGCACTTTGACATCGAGGCATTTTGTTCGGTGGCAACGGCATTCTCCTTGCTTACACGAACACAAATACAGCAGCAGAGATGCCGCCGCTCAAAATCTAATAAGGGGTTTTAGTTTCGTTTTGGGTATTTGCGGGATTTGTAGTGTTCACGTTCACATTACTCTCATTTGATCAGTCGTCCTCCTATCCTGGCATAATTCCTCTGGTGAGCCCACACCAAATAGGGGAAAGAACTGGACTCGAGTTTCACTCTTATTAGAGCTCGTCAGCAGTGCAATTCCTTGGCCTCGTCGGGGTTTGACGTCCGAACATCTGACATGCCAGGGTTATTGTGGTGTCCATGAACCCGTGTAAATAGAGATACCGATTAATTACTGCTGATGAAGGCTACCCAAGTGATCCAACCGTCGGGTGACAGAACGTCATGAAAATCTATCCTATTAAAAAGAGATTTAAAACGCGGTCGGTACAGTAACCTTAACAACCCTTTTCAAAACCAAACCACCAACTTTGTTTATTTTGATGTGGCTGGCTGCTGAAGGAAACTTTCAGTACGTTGGATGCAACTTATGATAAAACTGTCCAGGGTGAATCGCGAATGACGATGACTATACAACCAAACGAGATCAAATCCGAAGGCACTTTGCGAAATGATGGTTCCCTTCACAGAGATCCATTAGCTGTTTAGTTGTTTGAGGCGGGGTAGGCTGCAACACAAAACCGCCATATCATTAGGGTGAATTCTAGGATGGCTGACGCTTGGGTTTTTGCTGGAGCCTGTTGAAATTCATGAGGAGGATCGCGCTTACATGTTGCTCTCTTGACCATGTCGGTATTTAGGGACTATCGAAAACTAGTTTTGTGTTTAAGTAGTATCTGATTCCACATTAGGAATCAGGTTGACCAAACTGTCAAAGTACTTTACGTGTGTGCAACTACAACGTGATACCCATACTTTTTCAAACCAACGCCTTTCTTACGAAGAGAAAGAATTAAAGGAATATTATTGATAACCTTGATCCTTAATGCACCACGCGCTATTCGCAAGTATAAATTTCCTCAATAAAGGTCACGAACCATAGACACTACTCTGGAAGTCAGGTTTACAGCATATCTCCAGCATTCATGATAGATTCACGTTTTTGATGACTTTTTCCCCATTTTCGTTCGTGTCGGCCATCCCCAAAAGTAAAAACAAGTGTACTAGACTACACTACAAATCATTTGCAGCGTCGTAACATCTTCCGTTCGGTCCAATGGCCTCGACAGCACCAGATCCTTCTTCGAACTGTCTAACGGTACTTTTGCCGTAGCTGCGTGATTTGTACGTTCATTAACCTGTCAACATCACTGTAGAACTTAGAAACATTGGCGCTTCAGAAATGCGGTGCCTTGTCACTGTGGTAAACAAAAATGACCGCGGTTGATTGATCGCACTTGTACCTAATAGAGTTTTGAGGCATGCTTCAGGCTTGATGGTAGTAAAAAAACCTAGCTAAAAAGTGTAGGCAGATATAGATAGCAAGAACCTCGGTGCAGTCAAATTCCCCCATTTAGTTGGCGTTATTACGAGGATTGTCCGCGAAAACAAATGGTAAATTTGTCAAAAGTTTGGCAGAAATATTGTTGAAAATGTCATTTGGTTTTCCAGGTCAGATAACTATAGTCCACAATTGAGGTAACAGTCTGTTAGGAGCAGTTTTCTTCAATGAACATCTGAGCATAGGGAAGTAGCCTTTTTGTAAGAATTATAAACATTACAGAATGAAAACTCAAGGCGTATTTTTGCCTTCATCTCAGTGGAAACATCTGATACCCATGTATCTACGGTAATTTTGGTTAAATTCAGAGCTGGTCCTCACTGGATCTGCTGTGAAGATAGATTACCAGTTGGTCAGGAATTTTACTACATACCGGTGTGGCGGTGTATACTACTGCTGAAGCATGCAAGTAATCTATGGTCTGGTGACCAAGCTACGCCTCCGCATCTGACGGAAGGTGCAGGCTACCACAGCTATTAGGGAACTTCCTTTCAGTGTTCGTTCGTTATTGTTTAACATTCAACGGACGTCCAGGGAAGTTTAAGAGGACGCTTGAGAATGTTCCCTTTTCAGAAACTTTGTGTAGATAAGATGTCTACTTTCGTGTCTAATAGCATGTAACCGCTTGATTCGTGTTTGCTAATAACTTTGCAGCGAATTACACTCCTATTTCCAACTGTATTTATGTTTGATGTCTTAGTTGTACATCAGACAGGCAGCGTCATAAGTTTTCAGTCTCCAACCAGAACTCTTTCCAGAATCTGTTCAGGGGTCCAAGATGAGGGCTGGTCCCCCGCAAGCCCCCAAATGGGCGGCAGCTTCAAGTAGCCGTCCAAACTTGTCATGTTAAGATAGTGCTGTTCTTTTCAGGAAGAATAACTCGTCTTTCTGGTATAGTTTGGCTCATTTTTTCACGCAAACAACGACGTGTTTTTTTCTTTTCCTCAACAAGTTTATGAGATGCGGAAAGCCACGAGTGAAATTAATTGGAGGCGTCCACTATGAAGAGCTAACGTCATGTGAACTACCTCCGTTTGTGCCCCATACGGTAGACCTGGACGTATGTTGGTGTTTTGACATTACATGAATTGAGGAATGGACCTATGGAAATGCACATGTAGGTCTGATTCATTGGAAGTTCACTAGAAACAACCTCACGCAAGGATGTTACTGCAGATAAGTTTGATTATTCCTTGGTTTCCAATATTACCCCAACGCAGCCTATCATTCAGTAATTCCATGAATAATACAGTTGCCAAAGGGGACGTTTGCTCACTGAATGAGTATGGATTGTCCCATGATGATCTCCACCGTGCACGCTCCGGTCAGTTCTAGTTGAGCCCAGTCGTATGCCTGGACCGAGATAAGCCGGTAAGTTTCGACAACAAGCCGTGTGCGAATGCTTTCCATCCACGCCTACTTGCAACTGGGATAGCAGTCCACTAGGGCGGTCCATCTTCACCACCAGTTCCACTGGTACAGCTGGCACCGAAATCAACATTCCCATTACTATTATAATCATATACATCACCATCGTCACATCGTCACAACCACAAACGCAGACATATCTACCCCGTTTACGACATGCTTGGATAGCCTACGGATGTGGGCTACCAAATGTGGGAAGCGAACCTCAACCAAATCCTCATTTCAATATAGCTTGTTCGCCGAGTGATTCATATTCCAAATTGTGGTGGACAAAACATGAGCGCACTTGCACTGCAGTGACTATATAGAGGCATCACGGTCTGTAGAATTGGTTTACATATTGAGCTGACAGCGTGGCGTGGAAAGATTTCCTAATTGGCTGATTTCTCTATTGATCACTTGCACGTGAGTGTTTTTGAAACATTCAGCGAGTGAGCTGACAAGCTGTTCTCCTCCTCAAGATTATCAATAAGCTACTGCAATTACTAAAAAGCCGTAAGTGTTTCGTCATCTTGGGTATCAACATGTATTACCTGCGTATTGTCGTCAATGATGATGACTTCGACTGAAGCATCAGGACATTACTTAAACCTGTCAAAGTTTCGAAATGAGTTTCAGGTTTTCGTAGATTGCCCTTTCCTGCATAACTTGATGCTGTAAATTTTGAAGGATTACTTACTAAATTATGGATGATGGTATGATTATGTTTACTCTATCGATAACCTCCAGTCCGGAGAATGCGATGAAAAGAGATCTTTTGGGTTACTGGATGGCCAGGCATCCCTAACAGAGAATAACATTGGCGAAGAAGTGATAAAATTTATTCATTATAAACGCTCTCTTCGTATCTTCCTACGTGAGCCAAAACTCCCAAAAACATTTAGTTTTCTATTGGTTATTTACATTTATCGCAGAAGCCAAGTTTTCCACATAGCTACATAGCGGTTTTATTTAATCAATCAATTTTTAATATGTTTCTGTGCACTCAAGGCATCGTTTTAAAGGAATCTTTGTTCTTGGGTTCATAAATAACACCGTTCTGGCCAACCTTTTGCAATTGGACTATTCAATATTGAGAGATTACCCGTCCAATATATGAAATCCCACTAGATATGCACGTTTGTTGGGAACTGTGACAATATCTCGACGGTGATACCACGGAACTGACTCCAGAGTCAAGGTGATCCAGAAATCCTGGCTGTGGTTGGACATTAAGGATTCTGTTACGCAACGAGAAAGGATATGGAATTTTTAAAATGGGTCGCCCGCCGAACTATTGCGGTAGAGATGCAGATGCACTAGACAGACTTGGGACAAGTCTACACAGGTTTTGAAGAAATTGCGCTCCAAATCTATGAGCTGACTGAGATTACCAATACATCTGTCTTGTACCCAGTGCAATATTGAAGACTGCTGACGAGAGTGATTCCATTTGCTGGACTTCCATTCTGTTTAGTTATTGATGACTTCTCGGGTTAACATGACTGACACAGGCTTTGGTCTGCAGCTCGATTGCGCTTACATGTCCCGATCCCACGATCCGAAGTTCACTGACAGAAATCAGTGACAGTGGTACATCGCTGTTTATTTACGCCGAAAACTGTCTCGGACAATCAGGGACACATGTGAACGTCAACGCGAAAAATGAAATTTCGTGGAACAAACGAAGTAGTTAGGTTAATAGTAACTTCTTTTTAAATGCCACCGTGTAACTGAACTTGTAACTGAAGTATTTGGTCACCTTACATCCCAC
>SJOL01006440.1:944549-994937 GCA_004794785.1 Opisthorchis felineus
CAAGTGTGTGGCAGCGCACGTTGTCCTATTAATGATACCCCGATGCCACGCGGCATCCAGCTCGGTAAAGTTGGGGTCACGTGGAAATCCAAGATGTGGAAACAGGCCTACATCGAACATACGCCACAAAAGCACCGGAGTGGACGGGTAGGAAAGCATGTGCTTCAATTCGATTCAGCACCGCTCCCCGGCTATTTTTGACAGGCCAGCTGCATTTTCACGTATGGCCTGGATGGAGAAAAAGCGAGACATACACGTCTGATTGAACACAGTTCAAAAACAACTGGATCGTTAGCTGTTTCAGTCATTGATCGGATCTCTTGGTTCAATCCGAGGAATGATTGACACTGACAGCAAAGCTCAACACCACAGGAAACTAGGAAATACAACTGAAATCCTCAACATCAGGTTGAGCAGGTCAGAAAACCACTGAAGTCAAAACACCTGTGGGAAGTAATGCTATCTGCCAACAACCTTTGCGAGTAATGAATGCATAAACCCGCATGCGTATGCAAGAGAGACGGAAACAAGAACAGAAACCTCAAACACTGGGTAAATGAGTTATGTAAGCATACCTAGGAGCTCAAGATCCGTAAAACCTCTGCTGTTGTCTAAGTACACAAATAACTGAAAAAAGATATTGTGGGCTAACTGACTTACCGGTTCGGATGAGTGCATTAAAGCTCACTGAACATCATCATCATCAGCTCTAAGAACCGCGTACTTGTCGTGCAGTGGTTGTAGCTGTCACAGTTTTGTCCACCGATGATTTGGGGAGGTGGGGTAGGTAGCTGCACATTGGAAGCGGTATCTGGTGAATTGGTGCGTAAATACAGCACTGTCAGTGGACTGTTGATTGAAGGGACTGGGAAGGGAGCTACGCATGAAAGGGAATACCTTGGATGCACGAGCGCGATTGAGGGCGCGACTGGGCCATGTCTGACAGTATCTCTAACCATTGATGTGGCCCGTTTCGGGGTCCCCATATAGGAAGACGGCAGTGATCAGCGCATCTGAGTTTTCTGGTAATGGCTTTTATACTTCGCTGCCAAGTCAGTGTCTGACCTCCCCTGCCTCGTTTCCACCCTTTACGTGGTTGTGCTAAAAGAACCCTACGAGGAAGTCGGTCGACTGGCATACGGAGCACGTGGCCAAGCCAGCGCAACCTGTGGAGAGTGATCAGTTCATCTATCGTGGGTGAGTTATTTCTTCCGAAAACCATTCGGCGTACCCCAGCATTGCCGATCTGGTGTGCCCACCATATTCGGGCAATGCTCCGAAGACATCGATGGTCAAACACTGAAAGTCTTTTGACATCCTTGACGCGCAGCAGCCAGGTTTCCGATCCGTATAGTAGTATGGAGCGCACCGCAGCATTGTAAACTCGACCCTTGACGTATAAGCCGATGTCACGCCTACGCCACAGGTGACACAGGTTCACAAAAGCTGCTCTGGCCTTCCCAATCCGGATGGAAATATCAACTTTCGCGGGACCACCGGAACTAATAAAGCTGCCCAGGCAAACAAATTTGTCTACTACCTCAATCGGCCCATCCGCAAGCATGAGATTAGGTTCCGAGCCCACCGAGACTAGCAGTAGCACTTTACAATTTGCCGGTGTGAAGCGCGATCCAAACCGTGAGGCTCCGTTTGGACCAGAGTCCTAGTATCCCTTATCAGCTGAGCAAGTAGGTTTGGACAGGTCTAGTGTTGCTTGATTGTATTTCGGACAGTGTTCAAGAACTTGAATAACAGGCACACTGTAAACGATGGGTAAACTCCGTTAGATACTGAGGAAGATTTGCTAGCTTAAACATCCCAGATGCTCGACAAAGAATCCTATGGGTAAAGCTGAAGCCCTCATTATAGGGGCAGTGCTGTCCTGGGAAGCTATTTGTAAAATCCAGTTTCGTAGGAATCAAGCAAGGGAATCACTGTGGCGTATCACTACCACCTTGCACTTGGACGCATTTAAAGTGGCGAACAAATTTGGGCCTCATCACCATCCAACTAAAGAACACAGTAATCTACCACAGAAACAGTTGCCATCTGCATTTTTAGTCATGCTGAACCGTAGAAATTTTAAGGTGACTTTATATCAGGTAGCAACTTCTTATAATGTCACTGTGTGCTGAGAGAGTGGATGTCTTCATCAGTGGTGTACTTGAGCTTATAAGCGATCTGCTAACAAGAATTGAACTTCAACGCTGGGTGGAAGCTCAGGTCATCTTCTGATTGGTCGATATTCCGGTCGTCTTTGGACGAAACACACTGGATTGCGGAGTACACTGGCATTAACGAGTGACTCCAGTGAATATCCAATTTATGGTAATCTTCAATGGATGCGCTGTACAATGTAATTTGCTGGTGAATGTACTGCCTACAACCGTTCAAGTAGGATATAGGGTTGGTGGAAACTCGGGACTTTGCCTGTCTGATGAGCCTCAAAATGGACGAAATATGCAGTGGACTTTCGAGGAATAGTGTGTTGTGTCAGGCAGTCTCTATTCTTCATGGAACCGACTCTTACCCGCTTAGAGCCACGTTTGGCCTAGTGTATGCTTCCACACGTCTGGTGACTGGTCATGTGTGAAGTATCCAACTGAGTTTCTGGGTTCATTTGAAAGTCCTTGGCATCGATAGTAACCTGATGTAAGCGATAAGTGAGCGTTGTTACTAGACTTATTCAGACTGCTAAAACATGTTCACTATCAGGTGTGGTTGAATGCTCACTACAAAAACCAAAACACAAATTGCATGCGTTAAACCGCCGTCTGTCATGTCATTACCCTTGTTTCTTATCAGCTGTGGAACAGCGCAGCCAGCTTTTCGTTGTACCGATATCCCCTCGGAATTCCTCATTTGTCACATAAATCAGGCTTATCTCTTCGTGCAAACCGTATGATTCAGCGTGATCTCCGGTTCCGAGATGAGCGGGCTCTGCTTCCGTTTTAGATTGCCACACTTTAAACATGGCGATTCGAAACGAAGACGGGGATTTGAAAGTTTATCTACTCATCATGGAGATCCAGCCCATCGACGTCAGGTTTGATAGTGCTGACTTGTTCATCAGTTCAATACCGCTAGTTCTAGGAACGCATACGTATCTATTTGGTGGAGAAACAACAGATCCAGGAAAAAACAGGCATTTTGTGCAGTCAACAAGCATCAAATGAGACATCTTACCTCCTTTCAAATTCAATTTTGGGTAATGTCATTCATTC
The DNA here is from genome assembly GCA_004794785.1 of Opisthorchis felineus. NCBI lineage: Eukaryota > Metazoa > Platyhelminthes > Trematoda > Opisthorchiida > Opisthorchiidae > Opisthorchis > Opisthorchis felineus. Next base: position 947,774 of record SJOL01006440.1, read on the forward strand.
CCAAATGCTTCCTAACCTTGATTGATATAACAGAAGACAACGAGTTTGGAAAGACGATCGGTTCTTTATTCCCCTACTTCATCCTGGTTGGCAGATGTTCACTTGTTACACGGATAGAACCGGCTTTGCAGGGCTAGAAAACCTGCTATGTGCAAATCAGAATACCCTGACCAAAGAGGCCGATCTTCTCCTGTTTCAGGGCTAGTAGACGGTTTGTAAAGAATTCACGTGAACCAGCCTAAAATAGGGTTCGAACGGGGCCATATCCATTTTGGATAGATAAGGACACTCAAGAATAGGAGTGGTTCACCCTTAATTGGTAAACAATGAGGCGCCTTCTGAAAACTTTGGGGGCCGAACATTTAGCACGTAGGTATCAATTAATTTTGTTTCATTAACTACACAATTGCTTCAGAGTTATTCCTGGCCGACATAACTTGCTTCGGTGTGTGGACAACTCTCGGTCATATCCCTCTTATGCAGTCAGCATAGTAACCAATGAAGAGCACATGTGATACCAAATACAGTTTATTTAGACAAACAGTAGAACCCAGTACAAAAATCATTCAGGGGGTTACAAAAGACACAGGCATACGACAATATAGTGACTACTGGAAACAAAATCAAGAAGAGTGCTGCAAAAATCAGGCACTTTAATCACAAGCTACCCTAAAATGAGGAACGCCTATTGTATTCGAGGCGCAGAGCGCGGAGCAACAATTTGAACTGGAATCACCACGCAGACCATCGGGCTCCCCGCCGTGTTCTGGAGCTGCCAGCGTACGGACAACTCCATCTGGAAGACCGAAGTGAAATCGAGAAGGAATCTTATGTGATCACGGAAGGCAAGATATGTGTAGGGGTGCTGTGGCTGAATATGCTAAGTTGTGCAAAAAGACTGTGGGTTGGACTAATGCCAGGATTCATTCTTGGGCATAGTTGTGGTGAGTGAAAGCTTCATACCGTCTACTACTCACTTTTGGATAAAACGAAGAGATAGAGATAGTCTTTGTGTATGTGTACCACCCTCCCGATTTGAACGGACAGTGTGGTTGGACGTTTCCACAAATCGCTGGCCTATCCAGTGGGAATGCTATCGGTATGAATCCGACCATACCATGCACTACCGCATAACCGGGAGATCCTGCGTTCTTGTCTGAAATTTGAACCGATATACAAGTCAAGAAGAGGCGGTCGAAAGTTTTTGTAATGAGCCAGGTTGCTGATTGAGCCCGTAAAAAGTCAAATTCCCATTTATTACACAGATTATCTGCTAAACGGATCATTTCGGATATAAAACGTCCAGCCTATGGAGTCGAAAAGAACCAAATGAACTCTAAAAGACCTGGCGAATTTTACTCGGTCAAATGTTGCAGAACATACAGGAGCTGTTGAAACACTTTTGCGAAGCTTAAGATGACTTTCTTCACACAGAAAAGCCCATCAAATTTATGAATGTTTGATGCTGATATTGACTCAGTCAACTGAATAAGCCTATAATGAACCGGTCAAATCAACTCCGAGGGTTACCCACACAAAAAACCTCTGGTCACAAGCAGGACGCAGCTGTGAATTCGTACATCCGGCGAACATCATAAGTATGGTAACAATGTGAGCAACAGTGTGTTGGCAAGACTCACCTGCTTGGAAAAGGATCTGAATAGTAGCTCCTCTCCCTTGGATCAACTCACAGGGCATGAGTCTGCACGGCCTCACGCTGACCGAACCGACTCGAACTCTGGAGCCTGAATAAGATGAATGTTATTTGCGAGGTGTCCGTGTAAGTTACGCAATATTGAAAAGGACAGTGCTAGATTGGACGAGCTAACTCGCTGATGCGTGTTTATGGGCGAACGGGTTTATCAGAAGATACAACAACACAAGAAGCTAGTGTGGGTAAAATACTGTTTCAACTGTTGAGCTAAACGACAAATCGAGATGGATTTCCGACCACTATTCGTTTTTAGTCGTATACAAAGCTGATTAACACTCACCACAATCTGTATATTGTACATTTCGAGCTCTGACTAGCGTACAAATAGCAACTACCATGAATAGCGTGTGTTGGACTCGCATAGTTACACCGCAGTCAGACTCTGGGTGACTGCGTTTCTACTGCCACTTTTTTTTATACAAGTGCTAAAGCTGATCGGGCAATTACTATTGGTTGGATTCGGGCTTGGGTTCGTGCTAACAACCAGCGCCAAGTAAACAGTACATTTTCAGACGGACATGGCGTGATTCGTTTTGTTAGCCCTCGGTAGCATCACTGTGCAAACCTAATTTTCATTGTCGCTTATATCTGAATAATAATCAGTATGGCAGGTCATACAGGATCGACAAGAGCTAAAAATTTCACTAAAACCGATTAATGGCGGTTTCGTTCCGTCGGGAGAGAAGTGGTTACATTCGTTGCAGGCATCAGGTTGAGCCTATCCAGCCTGATAAAATAAAGTCATTTTTGCGGAATCTCCGGAATTTCCCAACATTCATGAATTTATACGCCAATTCGATCCCATCAGCCAAAAATTGGTGCCAAGCAGCCTACTCCAAAGCTTGGTTTGGCTTGTTCCTGCAGTTCAAAACCGGAACAAAACGCCACGTTGAAAGGCAAGGCAAGCTTGGCGTTGAACAATGACGTTCATTTCCGTCAGCCGCATTCGGAACCACCATTTGTTGGTTTACAAGATGAAGGAGCCTAATCCAAGCGTAAGAATGGAATAACTAACCAAAATGGCTGTGACAGCACGCGAACACGTCTGATTTGAGGAAGTATCAGTGACACAGAAGCTGCACAGGATGAATAGCTGAACAACGGAGGTTATGGGTACTGAACAAACTGCGGTGTAGTTGAAACAGGTCTGGTGTCTGGTTCCCAAATACTTACTCAATACCGCGCTTTCAGTGATATTTTTCTGTAGCTTATAACCATTGGGAATTGAGGGGTCCATGTAAACAAACGAGTGATGCGGATGATGCGGAGGCATACACCAGCTGGTGGTAGGAATTGAGTGGCTAGCCGGGTAAGAATAGGTGCAGTGGAAATAACAGCTTACGGATAACTGACAATTCGGTTTTCCAAATGGGGTAAAATGACCCCTGTGACAAGCTTCAAATCATCTTATTACTAATCGGGAATAAGTTGCACACACTGACGTCGAAGTTGCATAGCACGTTTCAAACAGACTTTTTTCCTCAGATGAACTGGAAAAAACTTTTACTATACGAGGGCGATTCGATTTACCACCGAACTTTGACACATGAACACTTCGAAACTCATCATCTTCCTGTTGATGGCATGCTATCAGACCGACGGGTTTCCTAAACTTTGACTAAGGTGGTATTTTTTTAACAGCGTCGTGCTCTACTAACTGTCCGATGTTCCTTGAGACGATTTCCCCAAGGTGTGCCCCGTGGAAATAACAGATCAGTTAGTGCCGGATGATGGACAAAGATGCCTACTAATTCCGCAATTTCCAGAGACGCAATGATCATCCCTTTGGGCTCGGTGGATCAAACGAATCTCACTGTTGACGTCATATCCTAATGAATGTTCTTATCGCACAGCCGGTCGACATGAGAGCTTGTCAATATAATTTTCAAAAAAAAAACGCTAATTTACCTACCACAACTACCCTTCAGACGGGAAACTCGGCGAGGATTGAGAAATAAGACGGCACAAGATGAAATCAATCGCTTGACGTGGAACAAGGGTAACACAAAGTTCACCTTGGTATAATTCTTCGACCATCTAAGGAGCAGCTAAGGAGTGGCATATCAGCTAATCAGCATCATACTACGTACGTTTTCAATGTTAGGAAGTCGCTGCACTATGCCTCGTCACCACCGCTCTACAATTTTCGTCAACCTTGGGTTTGAGCGATCTTTTGTTTTTAATTTATCCTCCTTTACAACCTCACATTCTCTATATCTGTCATCCGTCACTCAAATACCTACTCCGTCAAGCAGACCACATTGTTCGGGGCCCACTATGCGATTGGTAGCTGCGCAACAGCGAAAGTGCTTGAATAGCACCACTACCCCCACCCCCACCATCATCACGACCACCAACAAGAACACAAGCGCGAAAATCCTAATCCGGCTGCTGACTCGACGAACGTACGCAGTTAAGTGCTCCAGAGCCACGTAGATTTGAATAGATTTTCTCACTTCACAGAACAACTGCTTTTCCCTTTCGGTCGTAAATGACCCCGAAAATGTGGCTTGGCCAGGGGAGACACCGGTACACACTAGTGGTGAAGATGGGCAAGGCCATATTGCAGCGTCATAATCTGATATCGTTGGCGGGGAGACTACGTACACACAAGCTGTAATCGTCAATGGCGGTTCTGTGTACGGCCATTGGTGTTTTTGTTAATTTCTCAGAATCAGTCGATTCGTCGGTATTGAGCTAGTCATCTCGCTCAGTTTAACACAACCGAAAAATATACGGCAATTGGGGAAAGGCGATAGCGAGGAATCAACATTTAACGTAATTGAAGAAACTGATGAACAACTGGTTGACCATGGTCCATCTATATTCGAAATCATCCGATAAGCTGACGGATTTTACCGACCGATCACCGACTAATTACTGGTATATGAACTGAGCCACTTGTTTGAGCGTACCTGTAGGGACAGCTAGATTGATCCTATTCATTTTACCAGCGCATGCTAGTGACGAACCAGTCGAGTTGAAGTTTCATTCTAGTCGTCCGATTTCAATAGATCCAGAAACAGTAATCGTTGTACTAGTACTGGGGCATGGCTGAGTGCTGTTTCATAATAGAGATGTATCTAGTTTTGCACTTTAGTGATCAGGTGGATGGGTTTATTCGTTTGTGGTTGAACGGTTGATTCACAATTTGGTTTTTACTCTGCTTGTTGTAGTATATATTAGGGTCCTAGGTAATGTGATTGTGCTTGATGATGATAGCGTGGATCACTGGGATGTCGTTTCATTGTACTAGGCCGATATCATCCGAGTAACAAGCGTACGCACAAACCACAATCAACGCTAGGCGATCAATATAATGATAACTGGTAAAATGTGTAGTATTAGCAGTAGTATAGCCATGGTGAACTGTTTAGTCTTTCATCCTTTTTGGAAAACCCCGAGAAGTAAACCGAAGTTACATCGTTGATTTCCAAGCAAATCAATAAACCTAATTGATAGTAGCTGTACAACGACGCACAGTAAAAGCGACTGTCTTGAAAAACACCCATCTTCTGTATTCGTGGTAATATGACGCTCAGCGACATCGTCGTAAGCATTCATAGAAATATCCCCCCACTCCATGCTTACTGCTGATGTTTGCACAAGGATCTCCGCGCAAACCATAAGCGATCAATTTTCCAGACTTAATGCATACTCACTAGGTTGCTGAAAACTCTTCAACAGCCCATGACAGGTTTCGCCATTCTTGGGGCTCATCAGGTAGGCGCAGTTCCGTTCTTATTGGCTTTTATGCACAATGAACCGTCCGCCCTTAAGTGGCTGAACAGCAGTGTGATTAGACGTAACACGCTACTCATAAGGTTTCTGAAAACTCTTTGATAGCCCACGACCGGTTTCGCCCTTCTTGGGGCTCATCAAGTAGGCGCAGTCCCCGAGTTTCCGTCAAACTTATGTTCTACTTGAATCCAAATTGCACGAAAGTAGCGAAGTACACTCACTTGCAAACAAATTTTGCTTTGCGGAAGACTCACCGAGAACCCAACTCAATCTCTCGTTTATGATGTTTTCAAGCAATTCACGAAATTAACGAAGTACACTCATTTGGGTACCAATTTGGTTTTAACGGGAGACTTACGTGGAACCCAGCTGAATCTCTCGTAAATGATGTTCTCCAGCATCATAAACGAGAGAATCAGCTGGGTTCCACGTCAATCTCTCGTCAAAACCAAATAAGTATGTGGATGGGGATATTTCGATTAATTTTCTCTTTTACGTACAAAAAAGACGAACATTTATTCACTTTATATCAAAGTACATTGAAAGAGGTTTCTGCCTGATGCTACTCTACTGTTTTTAGTTTTAAGAGGAAGACAGGTGACAGAATGAGCATTTCGCTCAATAGTCCACCTGTTTTTTAGACAATGCATTAGCACTCCGAACAGAATGTATATCGGGCTAAAACGGGCGCCAAGTGTCCACTGCTCTCTCGTTAGAGCCTAACCATTACCGAAAGAAATTTCAAGCATCGGTGTAGCCTGAAATTTGATTGATAGTTTCATGGTCCATCCAGTAAGCACAATTCATGGGCGTTTTCAGGAGCAGAAGCTTTAAATCAAGGTAAAATTCGGTTCAATTATCGGTTCTCCGGCAATCGGAAAACTCAAACATCCAGGTTCAAAGGGCCACAAGATGTTTATCACAACGAAAGTTGCTGAAAAGAGGAAGATGCAGAGAATTAAAAAAACACCAATATTTTTCAGCTGTAAAACCCTTTAGATGCCTGGCTTCCATGTAAGAGAAGGGAACATGGGCTGAGCTACTGCCAGGTTGCCCAAGCATGGACAGGAGGAGTTGCGATGCAGAAGTTGGGTTAGGACCATGGACCTTCCAAGCAGTAAGCTAGCGCCTTAACCACTGACCTACCTCGAGAACGTATCTTAACAATGGATTTTAACGTACGAGTCAGCCTGTGGTACATGACTAGGTTCCGGCAACACAATCAGGTTTGGAACTTGTGTCAAAATCACTGTAGGTGGAGCTGCGGCCGGTAAATCACTCGTTCGATTCGGTGATATGGGCCTACTCTAGGATGCTGCTTTGTGGTAAACAAACCATGGCAATATGCTCGGTTTTCAGACCAGCGAACACAACAGTAGGTTGATGGTAACTATGGCAAGATTTTCACTACATATTTCCAGCAAGATCTACTGACAATGCCGTCGTCGTCGTTTTGTCGAAGAACAAAGGCGATTGCACTGTGCGCAGCCGGTGAAATACTGTTCTAATTCACACTGTTAAGAGAAGTTAAGTTTGCCAAGGCAAGAGGATTATGCCGGTTTTATGGACGCTCTGTCACAAAATTTGTCTAAAAACGGGGTTTACTGCCTTTGAAATTGGCAAATTGACCTCTCATTTACTTGCTCACTGGAAGTCTCGTGGTTCGAACCTAATCTATACATCACGACTTCTCCTGTCTAGGTTTGGGTAACCTGGTAGTACCTCAACCGTCCTGCTTCCTTCAAATGGCGTGGCAGCTAGGCACCGAAAGGGTGTTGCGGCTAGTCGGTCATTATTAGTAATTTTACAAATATTAGGCCATGTACAAATGACTAGAGTTTTGTTTTGGAATCCTTGGTACCACTTGTTTTTAATAGACGGTATTCAGTACGTATAAGTAAGGTATTGCAGCTGCGCACGTAGCCGTTTTCGAGAGGTTCAGCAATCCCCATCAGTGTATTGAGTGCGGAAAATGCATGCAATACAAAGACTAGTGTGGCCGAAGAAGTGCTAAACACGAACCACGGTCTACGTCACGCACTGTGCTCGAATCTCATGATTTAGACGACGCCTTAGTACACATTCTGAGGCTGATGCTGATAGAGAGTCCTAGCTTCTGGCTGGGTGCAGGAATATGGGGTGTGAACCCTGAGGTTGCTAAACTGAAGGGTTTTTAAACTTTTAAGTACGTGGTTAATGTTGATTTGTTCACTGGGCTGAGCAGTTTGACTGCACAATTTTTAATCAATCACTACGTTCCACTCCGCTCCCTGAAGACGTACTGATGACGGAACGTTTGCAATCAAATTGCCGAGCTCAGTGAACAACCCAACAACCAACCAAGCTAACTGAGCTATCAACATTCTTCTCTGCAACCTGTGTAGTTGAAGCAATTAGGTAGTTAGGTAGGTAATAGCAAACGTCCTTAATTAATTCAAAAAACCGGTTAGCTTTTGCCATGAAATCCCGGGCACGAGAAACTTTCAACCGTGGATATCAACCACAACCTATCGGGTTAACATTCTCTATCAAATGATGTGTAACAGTTGATGGTCCTCACGTTATACGTACAGTTTATCAACAGAATGTGTTCTGGTCAGCACTGACCGCATTTTATCGCATGAAGGTGCTAAGCAAACAAAACAACTGCATGAAAATTCTCTTCCGCTAAATGAACAACTAATGCGCAGAATTGACTTTGTGGCTTAATACCACCAAGCGATGCATATCCGACCGCCTATACAGCTGCCGCAACCCAAGCAAGAGAAAACGCGCGTTTGCGGGATTTCCAGCATTCATGCTTACATCACTTGCGTTTAACTAGTTGTCCTTCTGTCCCGGCGCAACTATTCTAGTGAGTTCACACCAAAGAGGGGAAGCACTGGACTCAGTTCTCGCCCTTATTAGAGCTCGTCAACAGTGCTTCATCCCTTTGGTATGGACTCACCAGAATAAGAACTCCAGGACAGGAGGACGACTGTTCAAACGAGAGGGATGTGAACTTGAACAAAGTGATTATTCAAACAATTATATAATTGTGCGATCTGTTGACTGAGGTCCTGGAATAACCGTGCAGACCGACCTTCTGTACAGATAATATTTCGATTAGGGTGACATTATTCGACATATAAGGCCCTGTAGATAAGAACTCAAAACCTTGAAGCCTGAGTCCTTCAAAAGTGTTTCTAGACTTTTCCACCGCACTGGTGCAACGTTTATCATTTTCACACCACTCGGCATTTTCGACTGTTACAGAAACAGAATCTACTAGCGGGACAAGGAGGTTGTTCACGCAAGACTAACGTAGGAGATCTTTGCTTGATCCTGACTCAGTTGCATGTCCTCCTTATAACCACTGCACTGAGAAAACTAGTCCCATCGGCAGTGGTGTAGTGAGAACTGAGAACGAGTACTCGGTACACATTTGATCAAACTAAATGTATAAGAATAGCTCATCTGTCCCCTGAAAACCTGCACTAATTTCTGAGAAATTTGGTGTGGCGTAAGAAGTAGAGGACATTCGTTGAGGAGGAGAGCTCCAGGAAGGAGGTAGGGGGTAAAGAGGTCAAAGACTTCAGTTTCATAGTAACCGAGTCGTTAAGAGCTGGTGTTCCACTGATCCAGTCCCGTTGACGGAGGAAGTTAGACGTGGAAGCAACTTCTGAAGGCGAATCTGGGTTGACTTTAATTTACTGAGACGTATAGGCCTGCTCAAAGTCTTTTGAGAAATAGAATTAAAACGATCCCGACAAGAAGAAACCAGCGGTAACGCGTTGAAACCGGGTTATTAGTTTATTTCGATTCTGTTCAATCTAGGGTGCAGAAATAAGTCTGTGAATAAATAACCCTGAAAACTGGATTTGCATAATGGAGCCATCAGGTTTTTCATTCACCCCACACAGGACATGTCATAAAGAATCATGCCAAACCTGTCTGAAAATGTGTGATCCGTACAGTCTCATACACGTGCTTGCTCCGTATCCGACCAATGGTGGTTGTACGAGGTGTGTGGACGTATATACAAAAGGAGTATCAAAACAAGCGTGGTTATCCAATCATTGATGAACGAGTAACTATGCATTTTCAACATACACTACTGCTAGGCACTTTTTTGCTCGTCTGTGCTCGATCGGAAAGACCATATACTGTAGTGTGTATTGCCTTAGCATTGTATGCCTGAAGGTGAACAGCTGTAAGAAACCGTCACACTTTGTTGTTTTCTCTAATTCCTACAGTTCTGAGGTTGTTTAGAGTTCTTAGTATTTCGCTGGAGATCACATCCAGGGAATGAAGTGGACTCACGCTGTGAAGCATTGACTCTAATTTGTTATTTAGCCAATGCGAGTGATCTATACTACTGCACCATCTGTTGAAATTGTCTACTCATCGGTCACGCCTAAAAGCTCTGTCCCATTTCAGCCAACACCTCCATTCTAGTGTCCTCCGGATCGACGATGGTTTAGTAGAATGCAGGATTGCCTAACAGAGCTGTGATGCAATGTGCGGTTGAGCTCATACCGGTTGCTTTCGGGCTAAGTCGACTGCATATTCGCGGAATCTTCCAGTCTTTCTGTCCGCTCCGATCAGGAGCATGGTAAACTGAGAGAAAGCTATATCTACCCCGAAATTCTTTATTCATAAATGAGGCGTGACAGCTTTTTGGCTCTGCGCATACTGCAAATATACGCATCAGTAACTCCTCGAGTTTGTTCGCCTCCCACTACGAGCTCATACCTCGGCACGATTGTGCAATGCAAAGCACACAGGCTCATACAAACACAGCTGTGACTATACCGGTCGGAATGACAGTAGTTGTCCGTTTGCCACCTGTGTTGCTTTAGAACACGGCAAGGAAGCCGGTGGTCTGTGATGTCCTGGGCTCCGTTCCCTGCCCACGGTAGTCATTCTTCATGGTGAGGTAGTTAGATACTAGATTACGAGTTTTTGCATCGACCTCCTTTCCCGCTGATTTCCATCTCCCCCAGAAGCCTCCTTGCATCCGAACTACATCACCCTGAGTCTGTTGATCGTAAAACCGTATTTAATGTCTTCATATTGTTATATTTACGGATGATGTGAGCCATGGTTAAGGTTGAGTATAACCCAAACCTCTGTGCAATTTGCGTACAGTGCTCGCTGTATGCAATATCCGTGGATCAGACCGTAGACACAGTAAGTAGGGAAGTGCAGCGTAAGTTAATGTGAATTCAGACAAAAAAAACCTAGAAGTTCAATAGCAGATCAAAGAAAGCCTCCCGTCAACGAAACGATGTCTATAAAATAAAACTTCAGCTTCCAAAAGTTTCCGAATATTGGAAGAAAACGAATGGCAACGAAGCGATATTGTTACCCTCATTTTTCACCGTGGCTTTGCTGCTAGCGAACACAAGACTAGTCCTCTCGTCTGTCCCAAAGGATATAAACTAATGATAAAAGATCGGAGTCATTTTCAGGATTATCTACTAACTTCTCTAGCCCTGTGCTCTTTCTAGGCATGGCCTCCCCGTTATTAGCGAAATTATTGTGCTTCATACAACGCGCAGCAGCATAGTAATACTATACTACTATACAACCCAGACGTCCAGTAGAATGTTCTGCATTCCGAGATTTTTTGAACCTAAATTTTAACTTTTAAGTTCCACACTTGCGCCACACTTGTGCGAGTCAATACGTGCGCAAATAAAACTGAAGTCAAAAAATGCGGGAAATTGTGAGCAACCCCTGTTTGACTTTCCTTACGCGTGAATGGGTAAGATAGAAAGATCAGATTATGACAATCGTTGATTTACTCGGACAGTGGGATCATTGAAGCCAGGGCAAACACGATTTTGCTTTCCAATGCGTACAGTTGAGTCCTTCTATGAGTTATGGATCTGTGTTGCCGTTGTGAGCAAATCAGATTTAATTGACGCATCACTGTCGATTTTTCCGTGAAAACACTGCGCTCTTTGGCTGGCCATATTGGAACGCACGGAGAAGGCGGAGTTGAGGAAGATATCTTTTTCCTTTGCTGAAGTCACGGTAGTATGTCAACTGGTCAGTCATGGTGTTATGAACTGCATGCAGAGGCTGATGAAGCTGGGTTTGCATTCAGCGAGTGGAGTGAAATAGTGCGTGCTTTTTAACATATTGATATACGCAACCGAGCACTTGGCTTACCATTCTCAAGTCAAAGTTCCTGTGGTCGTTTGTACCAAAGCAAGATAGCGAAAACAGAGGAGGGTTTCTATGACTTCGCTGTTGGTTCAGTGGCGAATTTTGCGCTGTCTTACACATTGCATCGGGCATGAATGAATATCCGGATGGCATTTGGGACATCACCTGTATCAGAGTTCGCTCGTCACTCTTCGAATCGTCTTGGAAAAACTTTAGCCATTCTCACTAACCTTCAAATTCCGAAACATTAATCCTTTTTTCTCAACCCTGGATCGGTTGGTGATCAGAGGAAGATTATTCTTATGTGTCCGTCACACAGAAACCGGACCTTACCGTGGTGTGGCGGTTTGTGTGTCTCCATGACCCACTTAGCTATGATGGGCGGTGTTTTGTACGGCACTCGCAGAGCCTCCCATTTCAGGTTGGTCAATGGTTATAAGTCTGACCAACAGTCTCCTGGCCCCTCCAGGTTGGGGATCGGAATATGCGTGGTGACTTGTTCCTTGAAAATGCTAATGGACTTGTATTTCCCGCCAGATACCCCTACATTGTGGTCAGGCTTTTGAGCCAAAGGTTCTGGTCGAGGAACCTAATCTCCTTCTGTCTAGGCCTGGAGACCCTGGCAGTATCCCAGCCCACGTACAACCATGATAACTACAACAAACAATATCATACCACATCGGTCACCGCATGGTGCCATCAGACAGGTCACCCTCCTTGCTGCATACAGCATGGCGGGTAAGAGAAGACACTATTGCTGACGCCGTACGTTGATTATAGCTACCACAGGTTCTTTCTCCGATAATTTGGAGAGGTAGGGTAGATAGCTGTGCAATGAGCGCGGTAGCTGATATAATTAATGCGTAAATGCAGGTTTGTCAGTGGACTTTTGTTTGGGGGGTTTGTAGGTGAGATATGCGTTGGAGGCAATAGCTTGGATGCATGAGCACCATTGAGGGCGTGACTGGGCCGTATCGGGGTCCCCACCCAGGGAGACGGCAATGACCAGCGCAGCTGAGTTTTCTGGTAATGGCTTTCATACTTCGCTGCCAAGTCATTGTTTGACCCCCTGGCTGGTTTCCATTCTTCACGTGGTTGTGCGAAAACAGCCTTTTGAGGATAGATACACACACTCACCTAAACATTGTCTGCTTGCCAATGGATCATTTCAAGTCTTCCATGGCAGGTTGCAAGGATATAAAACCAGCTTAATACTGGTAATCGTAATGATCTATTCAAGAACCCTACATTGAAACCATTGTTAGCGGAATCAAAATCATCTCCGTTATTTAGATTGGATGGGCTAGTTTCATTGAAGCGCTATGTTATGTGGCAGAAAACATAAAAAAAAGTGAACACCTGTGCAGTGCCGTGTCCAGTTATTTGCGTGTAAACAACTCTTTGTCCGCGGTGAAGCCAACTGAAGTTATTTGATTTTTTGGTGCTGCCCAGTGCTGAATTCCAAGATAGACCACAAAGCTTCATCAACTTCTACCATTCACCAAAGTTACCATTGATTGCCACTCAGTAAACTCAGTTTCATCAAATCTTACTCAAAGATCTCTCCTACAACATATCATACACATCTCATATATATCTTGTAAATCATATATCTTATCTTACCAATAACCGACGCAGTTAAAGACACAACAAGAGAAAGCAGTGGATGCATCACCAGTTGGTCAAATGGCTCTCATACCTACATCCTGTTGGAAAAAGTGTGAAGCATTCTAGTACCTTTGGTGAACTAAAACAAAAACAAAAAAAACTAGCGGCCCGAAATCAAGGTGGCGAATATTGTAAAACTGGAATGAAACTCCATTAATGCAATATCGTTCAGGTAATCGATAGAACCTATGGTCGTCAGCTGTTTGTGTACAGTTCATCGGTCCAGCCAAATTATGTTTCTCTACTGCCTCAGAGTTATTGCCCTCAATGAGTAGCTCTGTCATTCTATGTCGGACAAACGGAATAATTTAATGTCAATAAACTGATTCGACCATCGTCTCCAACGTGTAGCTAAAATTCCTTTATTCTTCTTATCTGCGCTGATCGAAACTGGAATCAGTATGCTTTGGGGCAGGATTAATAGCTGAACAAATGGCTGGTATTCGTCACCTACCAGATGAAAATAGCTGTATTCTCTTCGTTACAAAGTGAGTGTATTAGAGGGCGTAGCAGTGAAGAACTATCTTGCCTCGTGTACCCGGATTATGTGTAGCTTACCCGTAAACTGAACTTTCGCACTGACCAAGCTAGTGAGTTGGTGGGGATGAAGGTCGCTGCAGGGGTTCGCCAGGTTGTTCTAGCGTGCCCTAATCACAGACATTCAAGCCGAAATTCCATTAAGAAGGGATAGAAAAAGTCTCACACGGTTCTAAGTGATCATAATCTGACTAGAGGAAATACCACTATATGTTACGATCATATTCATGTTCACAGTCGTCCTCCTGTTCCGGCGTGATTATTCTGGTGAGTCCACACCAAAGGGGGAAAACACCGGACTCGAGTTTCACTTCTATCAGAGCTCGTCAGCAGTGCATACCATGGCCGTGCCGGGGTATGAACCCAGGGCACTCGACGTATGAGGCAACCTTGCTAGCGCCATTTCACCAGCACATGCTGGGAGCATCTGAATTATCCATAGGGATTGATTATTCCTGTCAAAGTACAGAACGTCTTTGTTTATTTTTTAATGAGGAACGAAGAACGATGTACTGAGTTGGCAAAGTTAGGATTCCGAGAACGTTTCACAGCTTTCCTACCTATGAGATCATCAGCAATTTTAGGGTTGTAACAAGAAATTGAAGCCACTGGTCAAAAGCAGTCTGTATAAAGGTCTTATCATGGGCGGAGGTCAGATGGCTGTTGATCTGGTAGTCCAGCTTGACAGTTTGCTTGCCAACGTTTCCTCACTAATCTTGGGAATATCACCAGTGCGTGATTGGTTGGGTCTCATTGTAAATCATATCGACGCGACGCACCTTAGACTCAGCACTAGGTCAAGGCTGAATGGGATCTTGTTGAATAATTATTGTAAACGAGATGAGCTACAGGCTACCACTTTCTAGCTCTAGGAGACTATTTCTGTCGGTGAGCGGTTTCAGACTATCCACTTAGGACGCAGCCTTCCATTTAGATTTGCTTCTGAATCACACAACCGAGCACCGTGCGCTCGCCTGACGTACCCCGGATGGCTCCAAATGGTCAATAGTTCACGGATCCGGAGGAGAAATTAACCATATATTCTAGGTCTAGTCTTATTTTGGGCGTATGGGAAAAAGATGGACTCCATATCCTGTGCAATAATCTAGACACACAGGACAGCCCTCTGACCAGACTAGGCCCGTGGAAGTTGTGTACACGGGAACCGCAGAGTGTGGGTGAGAGTAAGACTGAAGCAGCAGCCGCTCGGCTAAAACACCCTTTCGGTGCCTAGCTGCCATGCCACCCGACGGAAGCGCGATAGTTGAGACACTGCCAGGTTGCCCAAGCCTAGATGAGAACAGCTAAGATGCAGAGGCTGGGTTCAAACCACGGACCTTCTGGTCAGTAAGTTAGCGCAATTGGGACAAGGGACAATGTCGTAGGTTACACGTTTCCTAGACAATATCTCATTCTTACGTAACTCGGCAGACTTATATATCCATCTTGACCACTGGCTAGTGATTTTGGCGAGACTGACGTGCAGTCACCATTTTGATCATTTCCGTTCATCCTACACAAGTTTGAGACACGAAAAATGTTTACCTTCACGCACATGCTACTGTTCATATTCTCTCACTCCGGAGAGATCAGGGAGCTCCAAAATGTCGTGCGACCGTTGTAATGCAATTTCTTTAGCGTGGAAAAAAATTGGTGCCTTGCAAAGTGAACCTAAATAGCACTTTCGTTTTCTGCCAGTATTCGTCAGTTGCACTTTGTGATAACTTCGTTCATGGTTTCAATTTTTAGTGATCGCTGCCCCTAATGCAGCAAATTCAGATTGCCCTGTTTCATTGGTCCGTTTGAAGCTGAGAACGTTACTATTCGTGCAATTTAGAGTTAAACACACTCAAACAAGAGGAAATCTGATTGACTTATGCTGTGTACACCCTGTCCATTTGGGATTCCCCTCTCTGTACGACCACTTGACCTTCTGAATGAAGGTCGATTATTCTGTAACCTGCATGTCTCGGGTGGACAGTATTTTGATATCGAGATGAGCCAGTGCCTGGAAGCCTTTACTAACACATGAACTCCGTAGGACCAGACGGGGAACCCTCCTAAGAGGTAGATCACTGGTGCCGTCCAAAAAAAAGATGTCTCCCGAAGTTACATTTCTGATGATAATCGGTTCTTCTACACATGCGATTTTTATGAAAACGGCCTCTTTTTCTGTGTTTTCAGGTGTGCCAAAAATCCCCTGGCAAGGCAAATTCACCTGCTTTGAGTCCACTGACTTGTTTATCTTGAGATCCGAGAGATGGTATGTGCTAGTTGGTACCGTATATTTTTGTAAATTTTAAAACGGTTACTGACTTTGAAGAATGTATCTGTAATTTAAGCGTCGGCGTAGCATCAAACATACTTGGGTAATCTTCTTAATGTCAGCTGCCTTCTACATTATCCTAGCAAGATTTTGGAAGTGTGGATAACTCGAATTTGTATGACGGACCGACATCATGTCACTTTTGCTCTTACCTCGTGTTCTTGTTTCCAATAGAGTTGGAAACGATGGAACAAGATGGAAGCCGTTGCAATAGTGCTAAGTGCTTTAAGTAGAAACCTTCTCAAGTTCAAAAAAGCACTGTTGTCCTAAAAATAAGACATTTTCGAATGTAAGCATGAAGGAACTCTCTGGTTTCAGGCGATTTCCTTAGACGAAAGTACTGTTAAAGTGAAGGACGATATTGAAGAACTACTCTGCCTCTGTCGTCGTGTGGATGTTCGACTGAGTGCAGGGAAGAACGTCGTCCGCATGTAGGATTTGTTACCGGCTTTTCTAAGTCAGTGGCCAGTGGCTCAGTGGCCAGTCCAGCCACAACGCAATTGCTATCTTTATCGTTCACTCGACATGTGACTCCAATGGCCTAAACTCAGTATCTTGAGAAGTGTTCAGTGATCGGCCAGGGGACATCGATTGAACGAATTCGATCTGCTCTGCACATGTAAAGCATTTGAAATATCAAGGTTAAATTGGCTAGAATTGGACTGCTATAGCTACTCGTTTGCTGCTGGGTGTCAACTCGGCGTTGAGTCATTCAGTTGCCATAATGGAACGCAGATTTGGATCGCTTCTAGTAAATCCTTAGAAAGTACCCATCTGAAAGAACAGAAATGTACTACTAGAAATGTACTAGTACTAGAAGTGTACCAGGAATGTATTACTAGTCTCCCCTGGATATGCAATGCTCGTTTCAGTTCTTCCGTACGGATGCTGCTTGTCCTAGGAATCGGGCTCAGGCTGATTTCTGAAAAGGTTGTTGTCTCTAATAGTTTAAATTTTTCTTTAGCAATTCATAGTAGCTGGCAAAACTAATTTTATCCTCTATGCCTGATTACTTCTGACGCCAACATAGAGGTGGGCAACCTTCTACTTGACAGAAGGGAATGCTGAGGGATTTGATAAATCTGGATGTTGTGCGTGCCTTCTATGTGACCTTCCCATCGCTTAGTTGGAGACGCTGCATAATGCTACGAGAAACCAAATTCAGCGATGCTTGCGTTGTCGGTTTCTATTCGGACTGTCTGACCGAGTGTTGGAAATGAAGGCATCTTTGGTGTTTGTGGTAGGCTTGCACTGGATCTATTTCCCTTCCCAGTTTTATCTTTTTCATACAGCATCAGCTTTTTTCAGAGAGTTTGGTGTGTTCCCATGGTAGTGGGGCACTAGTGTCTTGAGATTGGCGTTGCTTTCAAATGATCACGAAAACGACAACAGGGCTACCTATAACCTGCAATTGAACGAGGTCCGAAGGACTTCAGCCAGCCGAATTGCCTCAGATTTACAGGTGGCCAAGCCATATGTACAACGCCAGTGAAAAAACCTGGTGAAGTGCGTTACGTTATTTAAAACGGTTTAACGTTTTACGTTGTTTAGCCTACCAAGCATGGGTCGGTCAACTGTCTCCCCTGCAATACCATGTTACAACTTTGATGTGTTGCTTTCCTGCAGTTTTGCTTGGGCGCGTATAAGCTGGACTAGGTAACCTACTACTTAATATAGATAAAAAAATGTGAATTTCTTGTATAACAATACGAAAACATTGCATGTTTGGAGTAATAATTCCCTGAAAGTAATTTCTGTTGCGTTCTGGTAGGTTTATTATTGATTGGATGAAGTATCCTATAGTAAAAAGTTTGGTCCGCTTGAACTACTCCAAGCAGGGGATTGTTGCATGTTGGGAGGTTGCTTATTATGGGCCCACTGTAGTAAACCTTTGCTGTTTCAGCGAAGTGGAATGTAATGCACAGTGTAGGCAGCAACCTGTGATTTTGACGTATTCCCGTCACCTCACGAATTAGAATTCTGCAAAAAATTGACACCAGGGCATAGGAGAAAACTTTGAAATCAGAATCAACAAATTCCCTCAAAATATCACTGTTCTCTCCATTTTTCCTGAAAATTTCGTTGGTCTTTACAAGTTCGGTGTGTGTCACCCACATTTACGATAGTCCTAGTTACCAACGAATCGATGGATGGTTCCCACACATGTCATGTCCTCTGTTTGAGGTGGAACTTCGAACATATCAAAATAAAATTTAGCAACTGGGTAGAAAAATATATCCTTCGTATCTCAAGAATGCAAGACAGAAGAAACAGAATGCCTGTACCCAAAAAAATTACACCTTCTGTTCCACAAATCAGATATTCTACCTGCATTCTCGGTACGGATTTCTGAGTGGAGTGTAGGACTAATGAGCCAAACAGTCTTTCGCGTAGTTCACATAGTGCGGTTCTATTAAGTCAATCGTAAAATCATTTCAGAAGACAATAAGCAACACTGAACTGCAGAAATGAACCTCGCAAAAACTCCAAGGGACAAAATCTCGGGGGTAATTTAGGAAGAATCGTTATGCTGAAGCATAGTTCGGTGTTAACCATCTATCACTCTGTGAAACACAAATAACAGAAGTGTTAATCCAAACCTGCAATACACAATTTAGAAAACTCCTTACATACAATAGCAGTGTATCGATTTTTATGTTGTGATCGTTCCTGAAAAAAACACGTACGCAGGTTACGAGGCTGTGAACCAGCAGCAGGTTTGAAGACTATCGAGTGGTCACACTGAAAGTGAGATTGTGACGTGAGGTTCGCTTTTGTAGTTCCTCCATCCGGTAGGTTGTTTTTCTCTGTCCATTCACTGACAAACAACTTCCCAACCGAAACAACTTTAACGGCAATCGGTCGTATTTCCAATCGGTTCGGCTGGGTGATTCACACAGTGTGGTGTGTATGTCCTATCAACGATAGCAGAGTCAAATGTCACAGTCCATCTTTCTTAGCCGATTTGAAAAAGTTAGACAAATAACATTTCCTTGTACGTATATTTTCTTTTTCAACTCTCGAAAATGTGTCGGAAAAATTCGTTCACCCACCTATTCCACCAAACAATGCATCACAGGCATTCCGGTCTTATGACGGGCAGATCGGACAAGTGAACATGCCAGCTGCAGCCTTGTCATGCTGTGAATATGCGCGTCGCAAACCGCCACCGCTAATGTACATGAAACAGTTCGATCGGATTAGCAAACGTCAGCTCGCTCTGGTTGAAAGTTACCGGGTCGCCCAGGCTGAACATTGTAAATTGGGTCGAAGCAGTATGGCCTTATTGCTCGAGGCCAACAAGGCGTTCGCAGCAGGTTTGGGAAGTCTAGAACCGGAGAGTTGGCAGACCGGACTGGAAGACTGTGGAGACTTCTACATGCATCGGTGGAAAGAAGTAAGTTGAAAGTGGTCACTAACCGCCCAAGTGGGGGATCAGACTAGGCTAAAAGCCACTATGTTGTAATTTTTAGCCGACATGCCACCAATGTGATCATATAACTGGACAGAAGAGCTTTAGCCAGCACGAGAAGAACTTAGTGTCTAACCGACTAATTTAAGTAGAGGGCCTTTCGAATAGTTGAGCCCTCGTGAAGCATTCAGAATCAACGTTTAATGACCCATTGAGATATGTTTTCTGAAAATTTGAAGTGGCTATTTCGTACTCTCCTGTCTGGCCCTGTGCTTTGTGAAAGCGACCGAGAGGTGGACAGTGTATGACCTGGCAACGAAGTATGAAACCACTAACCAGTAAACTTAGTTGGGTCGACAACTGCCGCCTCCCAGGATGGGAAGCCCGGGACGTAACTCATCAATGGCTAATGACACTGGCAGGAATGGTCCAATCGCGCAGTCAGTGGCGCTCGTGCATCAAAGCTATCGACTTCAATGCGTAGCCACCCAATTTCCGAACAAACTGGACGTGTCATTGCCTCCAAGGCTTTGCTGTATGCCCCACACTCTCCCGTTTTTTGGTGATCGAAACTGCGGCAGCTGGAACTAATATGCCCATGGTACACGGTTTATAGCTGATAAATCGATCGAATCGATCTTCCCTACGAATAACTGAAAAATTGAAATATTTGTGAGATTCCGCTCCCCATAGTCTTCTACTTCAGTGTGACTATTTGGAGCTCAACTGACATGTTTTTGTTTGCATTCACTGGATCCCGAGTCCTACACTGGATCATCTCGGGTGATACCACACATATTCGCTTGTTCAAATGTGTCGATTCAGGTGCATCCATGGTGCTTTGGTGAATTAGTGGCAACACGCTTATCCCGTGGGATTTCAAATTTCAGTGAAGGAATTGTGCTACTCATAAGCTCAAATAAGAGCAGTACTCGAGTACAGTGCAGAATAATTGTGTCTAGACAGGAAAGGAACCGTTCAAACGGCACTACTTATGAAAATCCCACAAACACTCACAATTAAGTTCAGTTAGACGGGTCAATTTTCGGGATTTTAAAAATGTCTTTTTACCCTACAAGGAACAAACTTACGTTTTTGGCTATGCAAATACCTAATGCTACACTAATTTCTTTGACGGTCACCACCTTTTAGGGTCTCCTCGTTAATCGCTTGGCAGGCAATGAGTGATGGGAAATATTGGGAGATCTAGTCAGATGGCCTTCTCGAGGTTGCTTCCATTCGGTAATCGGCGTATCTGTAGCAGGTGACTTCCCAGAACGACCCGGCCGAATGTCCTAATCTACAAAACACTACGAAAGAAGAATAGAAAACTTGACCATGCAACTCAGACAGAACCGACTGCCAATTAGACGCTCGGGGTCCAACGATGTGGCGCTCAACTGCTAACCACCAGATCGCGAGTTTGAATCTCTCTGATGATTTGTGAAACACATTGATTATGATTCCGGATAAGGATGAAATAGTCGTGCAGTGCTGAAAGTGTTGCTGAATAGTACAGTGCTTCTTCGCAGATTTTCGGCACGGAATGACTTCAGTTACAGGACCAGAACTCGTTGTTATAAAAATTTTAAAATCTTCTTATTCTACTAACAATCATAACAGTAGCGACTGACATGAAGCAACAATCTGAAAAACTCCCAGCTTCGAGTGGTTATTTGAAGAAGCCCATGTCGACAAACTGATGAATTCGATGGGATATTCAGATAGGAGTTATGAGAGTGGCCTGCTGGATTGGGACATAGCCAGTATATCTAATCGTGGGCTTCTGGTCCGGATAGAATAGACAGTTTCCAGAACATATGAACACCGTTCCTAAAATTATTTGTAGTAGCCAAGAAAATTCCTAGACATTCTGTATACTTTACGTTTAAATGCCATCATATTTATCCCGTTTAGGTTCAGTGATTTTACATAAATGACAAGCCATTTACCAGTCGTTTTTTCTCCCATGCAGCTAATTCGCTATCGATTAGGACACAATGATCATGATCGTAACTCCGTGCGCGAATATAACACCCGATTCACACTACCGATGGAGCTCAAACATCTGGAAGGTAAGGTGAAAACTAAGATGCATTGGTGTGCGACTTGTCTTGGACATGACAAAGCATTTAGTAGGTGGTGGCAATAGGATCGGTTGAAATAAGATCTAATCAGTCGCTGGAGTGCACCATATGTTGCTGTTATGGTGGGCTTGGACGTGACACACCATGTGAAAAAGAGTGATGATATAAAACATCGTGTCTTGTTTTTTCACACTGATAGAACAAAAGGAGGACGGAATGCGAATTGGGACTGTTTTTAAATGTTTTCTCTGATCTGAGTGCATGTAACACGGTAAATAAGCAACGATTAACGACACGCAAGTACCCTCTGTATAGGCACCGAATTGTCCGAAGCACATGGTCCGTTGAACCACTGAAAACTGTTGGATATATGATTACTGATGGTTTGTCGAACAGCAAACTGCCCTTCGAAATGACGTCAAAAGCGGACCGCTGCGGTGATGTATTACTTACGAGAAGACGGGCAGCGTTTTGGAAGTCACCTTGCAGGAAGTCACAAGGATGCACATGAGCTTAGTCATAACCTATGGACTTCTTGAAGGTTCAGATTCAGTTTGTGGTCTGATATGCCTTATTGTAAAATTGCTCTGGATATCTGTTTCTTATCATGGTTTTACGAATAAGCTGCATGTTGGCATCAAGTCTGTGATCAGTGAAAACCCTAAAGACTAGGTAAAGTATCCATTTTATTCATCTTCTCTTATATCTCACCAAATGAGGTGGAAATGTAGTTTTCCGGCAATTATTCCTATCGAGTTGTTCGTCTTGTCCCCCGTCAACGTAAGATTAATTATCTTCACTGTGCTTGGGTGCATTGTGACAGCGGAATTAAGAGGAGGAAGTTCTGTTGTTGTCATCTTGGATTCACAACTGAGAAAATGCCATCAGCACGACGCGTTTACCAAAGGTAGTTGTTAAATACTTGGTCCTGAAATAATGCGCCCAAAAGTGTCCATCGCTACTCCATCTGGTCGCCGATCGATAGTGCCGTGAAATAATAGAAAACCTTGTGATAAAGCTGAATCCTAAGATATGACTGCTCCATGGCGGTTGTGTAGTTCTTCGAAAATCTCTAAGTGCTGCGGTACTAGTGGACCATTGACCGATTTACGAATATAGCTGCCCCCTCTGGAAACGCCATCTCTCTTGGGTGATCAGAATTCATCTTTTTCTGCGTAGTGGAATGCTGTAAGGGGGTTACAAGTGAACAACCTAAAAATCGGGCCAAGATTATGCCTAACTGAACATTAGACTTAGGTGACGTTCCCATCAACTGAAACATCCCGCATGCTGAACGGCTGGACAGCATTAAATCATCAGTCTCAGTCGCGGAAAAAACGACCTAACTAGCAAGGTTTGAAGTTCTAAATGTCAGTTGGCTGACAAACCATAAAACGCGTGTGAATGTGTGGTGTGTGGTGGTGTGTGTGTGTGGTTGGAATGCTTAAGTTTATGACGGGGATGGTAGAAATAAATTGCATTAAATATAGTTCGACAAGTACTCTCATTTGTACACGAATTTGTTTTTGACAGGAGACTCAACTGAGTCCAGCGGAATCTTTCGTTTATGGTGGTCGAGGGTTTTTCAGAGGCCCTATGAGTAGCGTGTCTAGACAACAATGTGCCAAACATGCTTCCTTAACCATTACTTACCTATAAATTCTACTCACTAATTTGTTACCAAAAATTTCCAGTTTTTCTTAGTTTAAATGCACGAGGATAAGTTAACAAGGTTCCGATGGGAATGGTGAACAAAGTGACGAATAGGCCGCAGTCGATGGGGCTTTTACACTTGGATACAGTAAACGAAGCTTGGTGGATGTCTTCTGGGTTATGCATGCGACTAGATTAACTGGGTTTACTCGGGAATTTTGGTAAATTATCGGCAGAAGGCGTTCAGTAAGCAGGCACGTAAAAGTTACACAAACTGTTTTGCATCCCCTGTAACGCAGAGGAGAAGTCTTTAAAACCTTTTAGGAGGACCTTGGTCAATTCCCATTCGAAAGTGGTGCAGCCCTGTTGAGTGTCTATACAACTGACTTGGATCTTCCTTTTAATTCTAGGAATAACCGGGAACTTCGCCGGGAACCGGACGGCGAACCTTGAACATAATACAATCGCGAACCAGAATCCTTCCCGAAGGGGCAGGCTTCAATAAGTGGTTGGTCGTTATTTGCTCGAACACTTGGATTTGTAGGATGTAGTCCACGCTGCAAAGTGCTATATTTTAAGAGCAAATCTTGAAGATAGACTATGGAGTAAATCGAAGTCGTGCTGCGTGGTGATATAGTTTGTCTGAGCTCCGTAGTATTTCGTTATCACGTCAGCGAATGTTGCTGCAGTCATTCGTCAGCTAATCCGATATATGATACCGTCGTTCGCGCCTTAAAACAACGTGCCAGGTTCTGCCTCTGAGTTTGGTTTCGACCCGACCTTTGTGGGTGTAGAAACGCTTACTGCTACATGCTATCCTCTTTAGTTTTGAAGGCCTGTTTGATACCCGGGAGGCGACGTAATCAATCGGTGCTTAGTGCTTCCCTGTGGTAGGTAGAAGCCATCATTCAAAGGCGCCACCCTTAACTCGATTAGTCCTTAGGTAGACCGAAGTGTGTGAAAAACAAAGCCTGGAAAGGGGTGCCTCCTCTCCTCGAATGGGAGGTTATTCGATTTAAAGCAACTGTTTGGACGACTCGGGACATTGCAAAGTAGCTGTGGGTCAGTGGATCTCGGATTCGTGGAGTTCTAACTAGGAAGAGTGATATGGAGAAAGTTTGGAAAAGGTGGAGAATGGTGGGGTACAGAGATGACTGCAGGAAACGGACCGTCAAGTTCGGCGAACAGATCAACAAACAACTGACCAATAGTAAACAGGCGAAAAATAGAAGTTATAGCAAAAGTGAGTATAGTGATATGCAGTTTGTCAGCGTTACTGAGCAATGTGGATACCGGATTCGAGCATAAGTTTGATGGTTCGATAGACCGTCCGTCGTTTTCAAATCCATAATTGCTGATGACCGGGGTTAATTGACTAGGAGGGATGTGCTTGGATGAGATTGGGTTACTTATTTCAAAGGTTATATGCATTTTTCGTTGAGAAGCTGAATTCAAGATAACCCAGAGTGATCTATTTACCGGGTAGTTAGCGGTTCGAAGTTATACTCAGCTTTCTGGTGTCTCTTGTGTAAGCGTTGGTAACCGGTCTCGACCTCATGCTTCTTCTGGGTTACCTAGAGGCTCTTAGCCACAAATGGGGGGTTGAATTTTTGCTGGAGCTTTAAAACCACTTCCTGTCACGTGATATAGCCCTACATCACTACCAACTTACGTGGAACACCTTGGTGGCGGCTGTTGCTAGAATCCACTAGTTATCTTTACTTCCAAAAGCTTCCAAAACAGATGTCACCATAGGCAGAAATTCCCACTAGAAAACACCACTTGCAGGACAGGGGCCAACGACTCATCTTGGGTAAGAAGGATTGCCTCTCCTTTATACCCCATCTGGATTCCATGTTGTGGAGGATTCGGCAGCTATTAGGGGTTGATGAGATTCAACAGGGTATCTATAAATAATGCGAGATGGAACCGTAACTTGCACACGATGAAACAAATGCATGCATATCCGGATTAGTCTACCTAAAATGTCATGGAAATACGCTTCCGAAATTTACCGTAACTGAAGTTCAACTAATGATTTATCATCGAATTGAAACGGGCTGATTCGTGTTTGCGTATCCTGCGTTCTCCGTGTCGGGGAATTTCTGATAGCGTCTAAATTGAGAAGTAGGAAGTAACAGAACACTCACAACTGTTTCACCTGCATTACAAGTAAAGGGCAGAAAAAAGGCCTTGCAAAAAAATATGGCGTGCGATTCGAAACTGGCCCGAAAATCACTTCTACATATCCCAACATCGTTAGCCGACTGATCAAAGGAATTTCAAGCCTTCCAATTTGTTCAGTCGAATGGCCGTGCGCCCAAAGATCAATCTTTCTATTAAGGATTCCCGCCTTTACCAGACCGTTTAAACTTATCTATAATTTGATTAGTATTCATCCACTAAGCATCGGTAGCCTTCTTCGGGTTAGTAGTTTTGAATATGATGCAGTGAGCTCTGCTCGCCAACCGTAGTGATTTCTGCGCGTCGGTCTACACCATCTTTCACAAAATAAGCACCCCTCACTTCTACTCACTTACCGCACGCGTTTGAGACGACATCTATCTAGTGCGACGCGGACAGGAGGATACTTATCAGTACACTCTTTGTGGAAAGAAACGCATTTACTTGGCGAGCTGGTAACGCGAGATGCAACTGAGTCATCTGGCGGATGCGACTGACTTCTTATGGGAAACCAATAGTAACTCGTTATTTAAACTGCCAGAAGTGTCCCAGAGTCATAGATCCTGCTCTCATATTGGTGTTTTTCACATTCTCGCACAAATTGTGTATCTATTAACAATGTGTATCAGTTTGTTTCTGCAGCGGTTATGAACTATCAAAACAATATTTTTGCATGTCACTTGGCAACCATAAGGCGATGGTGGATGGTATGTATCCTACATTGTCCTCCCGAAAAGTATCCTGGCGAACCTATAGTGGCAGTGTAACAGTCTGCGAATCCAAGTCTCTGGATCGAGTTGCCGCGGTTTTCGTTTTTCCAGTTCGCCTTCCATATCAGCCAAATTGTGTAGGTTACAGATTGTGAATTGACTGAATCGTATTCAGATGTGTTGCGCCCTCTGTCCTTTCGCTTGAGATAAGCTTAAGAGTTTGAGTTCACCTATGTTCGGTATAACTAGGCGGTTAATCTCTTGGATCTTCATCAAACAAATCTCGCCTATGATTACTTGATCAGGAAGATGGAACTCCAAATGGGGAAGAATGATTCTCGGAGTTTGCCTTACTCTACATCATCAAGTTGAAGGCGATGCGTATTACACACATTGGGGTTAGCTGGCCTCAGACATCGGGAGGTTTTCATGAATATGCAGTAGATCCCAAAAAGGAACAACCTCCCTCCAATGGGCTGTTTTTTTCTTGGGGGAGGGGTTCACCGCACTCACAATTGGTGAGGGGGATTTACACACTCTCCTTGAGTGGATTGGGTCATTTAGAAGCACAGTAATCACTCTTTGTTGAATCTTTGGAATGATAGTTTTGCCAACGTGCGAGAGCAGTTCAACCCCTATTGTCTCTATGGCGCATTCGGAGCACGGTATGCAACAAGAGTCTACCGCCAAATGCTTCACACGCATCACTACTCTTACTGAGTCTCAGTAGTCAGATTCGTTGAAAAATTTGGCCGGATTCGGCATCACTGCAGCCTCAGTGGATGCTGAGCGCAGCTTAAGAAGTTTTAACAAACAGTACTCGGACTCCAGAGTAACAGAGTAACAGAGTGTGAGCTGGCTGTACGGATCAGCAGATAGATACTAGGTGTTAGTGACAGGATTTCATACCTTCGTTATACGTTTTTTCGGCCAAAGCTTGCACGAAATGAATCCGTCTTTGGTGGTGTTGTTGTTTTCACTGACTGTAGTG
Source organism: Opisthorchis felineus (assembly GCA_004794785.1). Taxonomy (NCBI): domain Eukaryota; kingdom Metazoa; phylum Platyhelminthes; class Trematoda; order Opisthorchiida; family Opisthorchiidae; genus Opisthorchis; species Opisthorchis felineus. The sequence goes on from SJOL01006440.1 coordinate 974,953, forward strand.
ACATTGGGAGAATCCCTGTTTAAACGCAGTGCATGGTTATCCGTTTTATATGAATGGCCAAGTACGTAGCTATCAGTTGTTGTTTGGGTAAAACTATCAAAAAGTCAGGAAGTAGAAGAAAAAAATCATTCATAGCTCGATGGGTGAATAATCTGTCGATTAAACAGATGCGATACGCGTTAAAAAACTTTCCCATTTCAGGCTTAACACCGATGGCTTACTGCCTGAAATATTGCATCATATCCACTAATCGTCAGACCCTGTATCAGCGGACATTCGGACGAATGCACGAGAACCGAAGACCCCGAGTAAGCCTTAAGGTAAGTAACTCAACGACCTGAAATGGCGTAGAGAACACTGTAAACAGTTTTCTATATCCTCCACTAATTGTAAAAAATATCACTCATTAGCTGACTCATTCGTGAACATCGTGGTTTAGTGCATTCGGCATATTGGCTACCTCGCTGCACGGACTAATCGAGTCGCTTTGTGCTTTTACGATCAGCACCTGGATCTTTGCTGTGCATGTGGGAACATGTGAATTGAAGTCTGGTAGTTTACCCTTACACGTCGATAGCGCAGTAGGCACTATGACATTGTTACTTCGTTGAGTAATGGAGTCGACCGATATGTCATGAGTGGATGGGCTGATTTACAATTGATCGTTGGACGATTTCTGTTGGAACCTGACATTCGGCAGCACTGAATCGCAGTCTGTTTGTAGGTGAAATAGCACTTTAACTTAAACTCTCAACCGGTATAACCGAAAAGAAAGGCGTGCACAGAAGCCACAATCAGAATTAGGTTTTTACAATGTGACGACGGCTGGATCTTAGCACTCTACCTCGGTCACCATCTTCAAATACGGCATTAATCCAGACGACTGTAGCCTCAAATTAGCCTAGTTAGTTCAACTAGTACTTCTTCGTCAACTCGGTCTTGATCACACACCTGGTCTGGCGGAACGGCTTTATCCTTGAATCAACCTAATGTCGCTGATACGGTTGGAAGCTGCCAAAAGTGAACAGCCCAAGTCAATGCGGAGCTGGAAGTGAAAGGGCTGGAGCCGCACTGATGAAGTTTTCTACCAGGCCTGACAGATCATTAAGGGCGGTTCTCAGGAAGTAGCGATTACGAATCTGTGCATCTGACAACGTACAAAAATGTATTCAAGTATTTCCACGGCAAATTCCGGTCAATCTTTGTAGCCGTCACTAGCCCCATACATAATTCCATCTAACCTGGCATAAAAGCTGTCAGCCCATCTCGCAGTAATGATGTTTGTCAGTAGACTTAGATTATTTTGGCTTGAACGTGTAAAGCCTAAACACCCAAGGCAACACTTACCGGCCAGCGCTTACCAAGGCCTTGTCAAGTCTTCCGTTTACCATGAGGTAAAAAAGCTTCGCTTGCAGTTCCACTTCAATGAAACTGCCAGCTCTGAAGAAGCTCAGAGCAGACGGGGGATATGCATTGGTAGTGTAAGAAGTTTTGGACAAGTCTGAATAAGTGGATGACCCGAAGTGATATTTTTCAAATTTTAGAAGCTATGACGGTTGTATCAGAAAGAGAACAGACGCCCGATTTAGTTCTACCGAGATGAATCAGTACCTGGTCCCCGGGTTAATGAAAAATCTCGTCTAATAAAAGCAATATACCAGTACTATTTGCAACTGAGGCGGCCGAGATAGCTCAGTGGTTAAAGTGCGAAATTAGTGACCAAAAGGTCCATGATTCGAACCCACCACCGACATCGCTGCTACTCCTGTCTAGACTTGAGCAACCTGGTAGTATCTCAGCCCTCGCGCTTCCTACGAGTGACATTGAAGCTAGGATACACCCGAACGATCTATTCGATTCGATTTATTCACTTGCAGCGGGAACACCAACTCTGTAATTTGTAGATGGAAGTCTCGCTGCTGTTAGTGTTAGATCAACTATGGTACAGTTTCTAAGCAGTTACGGATGTCAGAGTTACAGTCTCACAAATATGCAAAGGTAAGACTTAGATAAAAATATCAAAAGACGATTGGGTTGAGTAAAGTTGGACATTAGGGACATGGTAACAAGTGTTAAGGAAACAAAGCACGTATCGGAGGACAGTTCGTGGACCAGGCGCAGCTCGGAATTAAGGCTCCCCTGAGAGTCGCAGCCACAGGATGGGAAACACTCGGTTAGATAAATTCAGTCTTCTGCTCCTTGATGTTAAGGGTGGAACATCTGTAACAGTTTGGTCCATGAATTTTAGATCAACACCAGTTAACTCATGCCAGCTACTGCCTCTCTGCGGAAAAACAGGTCCACAGTTCCTATCATCTTTTTTAGGCCCGGACACGTTTGTATTATCCTAGCTGTCAGGCAAGTATGAGCCCGCTAGTATTATCAATCTCATACTGCATGGGTCGTCGCTTGGTGACATCAGCAAGGACATCCTGTTCACCGGGAAAGCAGGGAGGATGGACGAAATGGGGCTACAGCCGATGCAGTTGTACATCTGTTGTCCTCTCCTGTTCTGTGCAACAGTTAGTCACCAGTATCTATCAGTGGGGGATGCTGCTTTTAATGAGCATGAGAGTTCGAGTACCAAAGCAGTGCGCTTTGTAGTTCGACAACATTAAGAATGCCCCACTGACTTTCCTTTTCAAGAGAGTTAATCAATCTATGCGTGACTCTTTTTTTGGTTTAACTTGCTAGCTTTCCACAATTTCAAACACAGACACGTTTTCAGTTTTGTCAAGCCGAAAACTGATTTATTCAGCCTCATCTTGTAAATTCCGCTCGAATAGTCTACTAAGGAGGCGTAAGCTTTTCCCACACCTTACCTTCCAAAATCGCGCAAAAGTGCATGTCCTATTGCACTTTTGGATACGAACGGACGTCAGTTTGTTACCTATAGATCATATTTGCACATTCCCTTTAGTGAACATGTTAACCATACGGAAGCCATGGCTTGCAAGGTTGACATTCCTAGCTATTTAGACAAGCTAAAGAAGGTAAACCTTGACTTGATTTACTTCAAACCTTTGATGATTGACTTAAGTATGAAAAGGATAGAGTACAGTGGGAATATTCTAATTGAGACCAGATACAACAAAATTCTTTCGCAAGTTGACCCAGCAGATATCCTAGCTGGTTGTTGACCAGATGGCTGTTGATCTGTTCGCTAAGCTTGGCAACTGGCTCGCAAACAGTTCGTCATCAGATGAGGAGACATCATCTGTACACAGTTGGGTGAGACGTTCATCCCAGTCCGCTTGCGCTTATGCAGTTTTTAAAGAGGAACATAGCACATGATGTGGCTGACCGACTGAAGGGCAGCATTTGTGTAGTTTCACTGATGCGCTTATTACATTGGGTTGCTTGTATGCGGTTGGTTCGCTAAATAGAGGTCATCCCGTAGCCTCGATGACCTTTCTGGTTGGTCCGTTCACAGTTTGTGTTGCGTTATGGGCTGTTTTCGATTGGTCGTTCTGTTATCTTTTGTTTCTGTAAATCTTTCTGTGTTTTGAAGGATTTGTCCTCATTTTGTTGCTGATTCTTATGGTTTTGACTGGTTGTTCTGGCTTTCATTTTTTCTGTCGATTCCTTTTTAACTGGTAACAAAATGTGCGCAAACCAGTGGTTGGCAAACAGATTAACAGCCATCTGATTGACAACTTATAAACGCCCCATGGATGTCCGTATTTTGACATATTGGCATACTTTCAAGCTGTATAAATACTTTTGCAGTTTGTCCTTTTTCTTCGGTGTAAATGAATTCATCTGGGGCAAAACACCCAGATTCTTGAGGAGCGGCTCGCGACTCCGACTCTGGAAGCCATTTGCTTAGTGCAGCCCTGTCATATCAAACAACTCATCTGGAAGACATGGTAAACTACTCATAAGGTTGCTGAAAATTTTTCGACCGCCCACATCATAAACGAGAGTTTCAGCTGGGTTCCAGGTGAGTCTCTCGCGAAACCAAATTTGTTTGAAAATGAGTGTAGTTCGCTAATTCTGTGCAATTTGGTTTCAAGTAGACGGAAACTCGAGGACTGCGACTACCTGATGAGCCGCAAGAAGAGTGAAACCGGTCGGGGGCTGTCGAAAAATTTTCAGCAAGCTTATGAGTAGTGTATTACGTCTATACATGTATCGCAATATCTCGAATATCGTACAAACTGAAACATGAGGCGGCCTGGTGCAGCACATTCAGTTGCTTAGAAACATCATAAACGAGAGATTCAGCTGGGTTCCAGGTGAGTCTCTCGCAAAACCAAATTTGTTTGCAAATGAGTGTAGTTCGCTAATTCATCTGGAAGTTTTCTGTCTTCCTATCCTATTGGCTAGCGTTCTCGGCAGTGCCGCACATTCATATCATTTCTCTTTTTAATTGCCACACGTGCATATAATTTATGCCATGTAGTTCCGCAGATCTCTCGTCTCGAACTATCCATATTTGACGTCTGTTTTCGTTGTTCTTTTATAGATTACGTAGTGTACAGACTGAGACCAACTTTGTTCTGATTCTATCCGAGCCACTAGTCTAGTAAATACCTGTAAACACGCCTTTCGAGCAAAACTGTAGGTGTTTTCACAAATAATATGGAACCGGCCGACGATCCGCATGGGCCAAATCGAGACAGTTCAGCTCCACGGATGTTTGGGTCCATGGACATTTCGACCAATGAAATTCCTGCCTCAAATATGGTCACCCATTTAACTTCACTATTTATGGACTGCTAAAGTCAGGACGAACTTGTCTTCTTGTGGAACTTATGGTTAGATCATCATTCAAGGGGTATAGACTGGAAATATTCTTAGTATTCCTTCATTCTACATTAGATTATTTTCCTATTCGAAGGACCACGCAACACTGTCCAGTCAGCACCAAACTTTATATTATGATATGAATAACCTGGAATGGCTTCTGGTGAATCTATACGGCCCGTTGGTGTTGACAGCCAAGGTGACCGAGAGTGAAGCATTCGGAGCTGAAATTTCTATGCGGTGAGGCTTTCGGTATCCGAAGCAGCACGGTCAACGAGTCGGATCAATCGAATCGTTAAAAAGCTAATAAGTACACTCCCTGGAAGCATACGACCTATATATTCAAGTTCAAACGCGTACACAGGCCTGAAACGTTCATAGATCAAAACGCAAAAACGTCCAAGTTTCTGCTCATTCTCCCCTTTATTCCTGTTTGTTGTGTGGTTGTCTTGCCAGAAAAAAGTAACGAACACTTGAAGATCGTTTGATAAAGTTGTGTCCAATTGACTAGTTGCATGTTCATCAGTCCTCTGGAACTAGTAGGTCACAACCTGAGAGTAACTATCGCAATTGTCCCGACCGATGATTTAGCCGTCATCTTCTCATCAAGTAGAGTTACATCACCCTCAAGTTCAGGAGAACCTAATGCAGGTGGGTGGGCTAGAGCTTAACGTGCTTTGTTCGCAATTGATAACATAGATTAGACACACCAAAAGACATGACAACCAATCACCAGTGCCCGTTGCTTAGGGTGCGGAAAAAGCCGCTGTTATTTGCAGAACAACAGTGGCAGGTAAGTTCAGCGGATAATCCTGTGGGAAATGCGTGGAACTTTTCCGTTAAGAAAGTTCCCCATTTTTATCTAATTGGCTTTCGGTGACGAAGCCTCATTCAAGAGCAGGAGGAACTGATTACAGTCACTACTCCGCCCAGCTAGAAACAAACGATAACCCATACAGTTTTTCCTGTATCCACGCACCTGTACCAGCCAGGTAGTTGAAAGCCAGGCCGAGAAAAACTTTAGCAAGCGTCCAGAAACTAGTACCACCACACTGGATTTCGTAACAGTGACGTGCGTCATCATCAGCATTGTCGAGCCCTTTCACTTCGCATAAATTAGGATATGCATAGATTTTCCCGCAGAAGATAAGGCACGCAAATATCCCAAACCCTACTCTTCTAAATCACAGTTTCTAGCAGACGCAATCAGTGGACTCCTCGGTGGCACACTGGAAGCAGAACAAACGCAAGAACTGTTCAGCCTACTCGAAATCACCGCCGACTCTAAGGCATTAACGGTCAATGAATTCTGTGTCCTTTGCGCACTGGCAGAACGGTTTTACTACCAGAAGAATCTGTAAGTCCTGGAGGCCATACTACATTTGTTGGCTCTTTTGCAATGGTACTGCAAGTAGAGTGCCCCGACTGGAATAAACGGGGCTAGCATAAGAGTTTGACTCAGAAATCGTATTTCGTGTTAGAGTCTAAAATGCTGTTTTTCGTTGATATCCAGTGGTGGCCTTTGGCTTCTTGCCGTAGCATTCAAATTGGGGGGAGGGGGGATAATTGTAGGTGGAAAGCAGGAGTCGGTTCCTAGGTTCCACTATGCAATCCGCGTCAAAGGGCAGTCACCCGTTCATGGATTAAAGTTCCCCTTCTTTATGGAAAACATTTTATTGAAAGAGAATCATTTTCTGCTTTGAAGCACCGCTTACTTGAAGCGGAGAGCGAACAAGACCAGGTGGAAGCCATTTTTAATTTTCACGGAGTTGCGCATGAATTATACCAACATCGTCACGTCTTCAAGTTGCAGCTGCCTCGATAAATGCTGACGACCCACTCACTTTCCAGCAAACTCTGAAAACCAGCAAGGCTCGATATTACCTTATTTCAGCATCTTAAAAATTTTCGATGGTGTCTGGACAATCAGCATTAGTTTGCAAAGCTCCGTCCGCCACTTATTTCGTTTTCAAATTCACCTGGCCATCATTGTCATGCCCGGTGATGATAACTTCACAATTCCACTAGAATTTTCCCCTTCCTCTTTGTAATCACTAGGATTTGTCCCAATGTCACAAAGTCTCAAACAAAACCCAGCAAGGGAAAAAGACGCCTCAGAAACATTTCCGAGTTTAAATGAAGCCAATCCTTAGCTGTCATGTTCAACTTCAATAGGACATACAGTTCTGATCCCTTTGGGGAGGGTAGACAATATTGTGGAGGGTCTGCCAGCAAAATTATGACATTTCCATGGCACAAGTTGGACGAATAGTGGGAACTCTGTTCAGCTGCAGATAGACGACCACGTGCGAAAAATCTAACCCATTTCGCTTCATAAAGCGAAGTGAATCAGATCAAGGTCACAGCTGAAGCTGTTAGCCACTAACATGTGATTGTTTTGCTTCTTTCGAGCACAAGGACTGACGGAAGCTTTCGACAGGTGACCTCACATCGATTGCTAGGTGCACTTTAGACTTCTATACTTTAGCTTGCAATTTTTCGTTCAACCTGAATGTCATTCCGTTGCCAGAGGACTGAGCACGAAGGGTTGAGTCGCAGTGTAGTGGTTCGTAGTGAAAAACTTGGACAAAGGGTCACGTGGCAGGTCTTGAAACATCCACACAGGATGAAAGGAACAGTGGATGGCTTTTTCTAATTCTGGATGAATGTACCCCGTAACCCACAAATCGGATAGAACGGTTGAGAATACCTGCTTTGAGTGACCATCTTGCACAGTAATTCATGCTGAGAACTGCATAAACTCCAACTTCACAAAATGGTAGACTTCGTTTAAGAGGCCAGGATGTTGCCAGTGCGACTTTTCCCAAGGATGTGGTTTTCTTGTGTGTGGTTTACAACGCCATAACCCCATTTCAATGGTATCTTTGCCATCAACTTTTATCCAGTGTCTGATAGAGGATTGAAAGTGATTATAACCCGTAGACCAGCACAAGTATGACGGCAAACCTCAACTGCAAAATGGTTCTTAAACAATAGTGACCCTTCGGATATCACCATACACACTACTAGTAGTAACATTTCATGCCGAAAACTAAAAACGACCTGGCTTAACTGGGGATTCAACGTGAAACCTCCATGCGGCAAACGGACAAGACTCGGACCCTTGAAACTCATTTAAATACTCACAGTTTAGCTTTGTGTTAGAGTAAAGGAAACCGACCCAGCATCCCTTCACTTCACGTAAGCCCAAGGCACGACAGAAAAACCAAAACTAGGCAGTATGGCTAGTACGGGTTGAGTGATCACCAGACAAGCAAGAGGATAACCACAACCACGAGGGCGCGAATATTCCATTGCTGTGGTTTCTGTAATATCACAACCCATCCACCGCCAAACTTTGACGGTTAGGATTAAAAGTGAAGAATAACGTCCCCTCCGGAACGCGGCAAACGTACCGCACACTTTAGTCATCCCGATATGAGCTTTACCTGTGTTTAGTCAAAGGTTGACTCATGATCCGGTGCTCATTCAGGATGCTTTGCTGCCAAATAAGCCCTCTGTCGTTCCGAACACAGCGATCCTACGGTATTTTACGTCGTTTCAATAGTTAGCTCGGACCAGCCAAGTCTCATGGCCGCAGAGCAGAATAGGTCTTTCAGAGTCGACGATTCAAATGTTTTTTCCGTAAGCTTGACTTGTGCGGTATGTGTCAATCAATTCAAGAAATTTTTAAGGACAGTACAAGTGATTAAAAAAATTAATTGTCCACTTATATTTACTTTCAGGCGATCCCTAACAGAAGAGACGCAACAAATGCAGCGCGGAGTTCTGGAGGCTGCAGACTTCCACCGACTTTCAATAAGGCTGCACGGAATCAACATCTTACCGTCCCTGTCACGATTCCTCGATCGACTGAGTGAAGCAGGTACTGGCAGTTGAATTATATTAATAGTTTACTGGACCCTGTGTGTATTTGCGCATACGATTCATTGCATAAGCATGCAATGTTGTCTATATACGTAAGTTAACAGCAAAAAACTACCTGTAAATGTCGGACCCGTCTGACCTCGATCAGGAAAACCCACAAAGCAATAAAAAGAATGTTCACAAGCAAGTTGTTAATATTCCAAAATGCCGAAAATTTACAAATCTCGGCGTAAGTTTTCCAGTACATCTGGAAATCGGCTCATCGGTACAATCGATAGGAAAAACGTGTTGAAGTCCTCTTCGTCCGTGGCTGATTTGTTTGTGACTTGGAGATGTACACTAGAGAAGGGGATAATCTTTTCCACTTCTGGATAAGCGTATTCAATCTCCCCATGGGACCGATGGGCTCGAGTGAGAAGTAGAAGGTCGGTCGGATTAAGATTAGCTTCTTTCAACTCGGCTGGAAGACCGGCAACGGCGTCAGCACATATGGACAGAGGGAAAGTGTCAAAACGCTCGTTCAGAAAAAGGAATAACCTTGTGGGCGAGGAGGGAGAAAAATAACTTAGCAAAGTATCTTTTTCAGCACAAGCTGCTGCATCGGATATGATATCCATGAGGAATTGACGAAGTTGTTTTATGACGCTGTGTTTTTCACCTTCCGCTGCAGCCAAACTGACGGCCGTGGTCAAGGAGAGGACAATAGCTGGGTCGTCGGTATCTTCATCCGATTCGTCCCCCGATTCCTCAGAGGGTCTCACAACAGTCGCACAGTGGCTGTGTTCCACTATATAGTCCGCAAGTTCCTTCGCTGTCGGAGACGAATGAAACAGATGTTTTAGTAACATGGCAATGCCATCTGCATCAGATTCGGACGGAGTGAAGCCTTCCAAATCAAGTTGTACAGTCGGTTGAACGACATCACCATCAGTTCGAGAGATCTTGTGGGGCATCCCGGACAACGGAAATGATACCCGAAAAGCGAGGTCGCGATCAACGAGGAAAAGGAATCAGCTATGTTGAAATCTACAGCTATGTGGTGAAGATTTGAACACCCCGAATTGGGTGGATCGCTTGTCCGACTAGTGTCGTATTATCTGAAAGACGACAAGCAATAAATTAGTCGATGGAGTGCTAAAGAAGTGCATTTGGAACAAAACGCCTCGCATAAACGAGAGCGACTTAAGGTGAAGTACGGGACAATCATGGGAAAAGGGGATGAGACCTCTTCCTGGGATGGACTCTCTTAGAAGGAATCTTGTATGAGGGGGTTGCCGCAGTCACCTACAACAGTACGGCATTTTCTCTCTAAAAAGACTTTAAAAAACGAGTTGATTAGGTTATAATTGGGGGAAAACAACTTTTAAGTTGTAGAGCAGTCTATTTCTGGCGACTGCCATGCATCGTCGCAAGGTCCTACTGCAGAGAGTGGGTCTCGGTATGAAAGGGGTATTGCTGTGAAATCAGGGGCAAAGCCCGGTGGAATAACCTGCACAAACAGAGCTCTTAAAATAAGCGAAAAAACACCACTGATGTGTTTGGATCTTATCTGCAATTTCCAGTGGTGGCACACGGGACTAGTTGTTCTCTCTTATTGAATCAAAGTGTGGGAAAAGCAGTACAATGGGGGAGAGCTGAAAGCAAACTCCTCCAGAAGACATCGGCTTTGTGGGGCTCCGAGGATGTCCCTTCTTGTGGGATCGTTGCGCTGTACTAACTATACTGAGATAATCGTTCAACTGTAACACACTCGGTGCATAGCTGTCATGCAACCCGAAGGAAACATGAGGGCTGAGGTACTGCTAAGCTGTTCAGGCCTAGACTAGGACACGAACCACGGGTCTTGCAGCCAGTAGGTTCGCACTGAGCTATCTCGAGCACGCCGCAGTAACGGCTTTAATTTAGTGCAGCTGGCTCCTGCTTTGGGATTCGCCGGCAAGATTTTTCCTCTCCGTGCGCGATGATTGACAGCAATTTCTGCGTATACTTCGGCCGAGTCCTGTTCCCAGCGAAGAACACCGAGAAAAACGCCTGAAGCACCAGAAATTTACGTCAGACTGAATAGACGTACTGAATAAGACGTACCGTGTGTTCATCATCATCATCATCATCATCATCATCATCATCATCATCATCATCATCATCATCATCATCAACATCATCATCATCATCAGACAGCAACATTAGTGTTGACGCTGATACTTCACTGCCGTACGACTATAAGGTTCGTCTAATTATATTTGAAACCCTAGAGTGAAAAGAAGAGAAAAAGAGTTGGTGAGGAAGGGGACCTGGTGCTGGCCTATGTCAAGCATTCTGAGGTGCCTACACCTCCGAGCGCACAATCACACAATCTAGAAAGAAACTGACAGCACGAACGCCACTGACATCGATCAGCCGCCATTTCTTGCAACGTCTCCAGCCAAGCACATGCGGGGTCACGGGGACCCCACCCTGGAAGGCGTACAACACTAAAAACAGCAAAAATCTTCGTAATCTCCTCCACACCCTTCTGTCAAGTTATACGTTGTCCAACTCGCGGCATGCGCCATCCTGAAGGAGGCACGGAGAACAACACTCGTCTCGGTAGATGGTGTTTCGGCATGCGTAGCACATGACCGAACCACCGCAGCGATGGTGCTGGATGTTGTTCGCGATTGAAGTATCTGCCGCAAAACCAAATACACGCTTTCTAATCACCTCGTTATTAATCCGCTGACGCCATCCAACACCAGCAGCGCTTCTGAGGCATCGGTGGTCAAAAACCTGAAGACGCCTCACATTATCTGTCCACAAAAGCCACGTCTCACACCTATACAACAACACAGCTTTTACTGTAGCATGGTACACGCGACCCTTAAGACCCAGTGATATGCCTTTTTGACGCCACAGGTGACGCAAATTAGCAAACGTGACTCCAGCCTTTGAGATTCTTGAACTGATTTCACCAGATACATTTCCGTCAGAGCTAATGTAACTACCGAGGTATGTAAAATTTTCCACAACCTCTAGTGATTCTTCTTGAATTGTAAGGGGTGTGTTCAGAGACTGCACGTTCTGGAGCATGACTTTTCGGCGCTTGCCAAAAGATGGGATGATGGTGGTCAGTCCATTCAACAAGGCTTGTGCTTCGCTTTAGTCTTCACAGATGAGGGTGATGTCGTCTGGGTGAGGATGATGTCGTCGCAGACGACATCGTGTGTTTAATACAACTTCATTCATCCATCGAAGCATTCTACTGACGTTGATACACTTCGCCACATGGGTGAACCGGTCCAATTTGCTGAAAAGCGTTCAGCTGTAACAACCTTTCGGTGCCTAGCTGCCATGCCACCCGAAGGAAGCACGAGGGCTGGTAATCTGCAACGAAGTGTTAAACATTCATGGGCGTGCCTAGCAACTGAGACACCGCTCGGTTGTGTATATGGGCCATAAACTTCGTATGTTAGCGAAAATCGCATTCCGCGTGCGTAGAGAACGGGAGAGAAATGTTCAGATCTCACAGCGCCGGTTGGCTACATGTGTGAGCTGAGTACCACTCGCTTCAACCGGCAAAAGTGCATTCCCCATCCCGTTTCCACAGTCCGCAAGTTCGTGAAGGAGAGGGTTCGGTCACTATGGGACCAGTTGGTTGGATGCGTGAGCTGCGTACAGCCCCGTCACACTGTTTCAGTTGATGGAAAACGCATTCAATACTGAACTCCTGTAATGCGTTCGTGGGTTATCCTATTAGTCAGTAGTAACTGACGCGGATGCGAGATCTCGTCAAACAATAATGAGCTCGAGACCTGAAAAAGGCAATGAGCAAAATGAAAATATCTGAAAGAGGAACTAGAAACTTGCTGTTTTATTTTAGCAAGGCTACCGACTCGTTCGGAGGACCAATAAGTATGACCTTTTCGCTCGACAACAGAGGGATCGGTTCGATGTTTGGAATATAGTCTCAAATAGAAAGGCGCAGATAAAGGGCATGACAAATAGGCACAGATTTGTTAGAAAGAGTGATTAAGACCGACAACACACCCGCATTGATGGGCCCGGGGGAGCAGATCTCTTGGAATACACGTCTTACAGTTTAACAAAACCACTACCACCATCCAATGAAGGAGTCCGACCACACATGGATTTGAGTTCTTGGAAGAGCGACCACTTTACACCTGTGTATCTATCTGTAGTTGAACCATCCACATGCACTTCGAGTAGCTAACACACAGAAAGCATTTAAGTTCAGAGCGGTCGCTGTCATTCCTTGAAGTCAAACGCTGCATCCCATTGGGCTCAGATGATTGGCCAAACGTCACCTCAAACAAAGCCTGTGTAAGGATCAAGGCGAGACGGAACCAGGGTTCAAGAAGTAGAGGTTGATTATTTCGATAGTCCACTGAACAAGTTCAGCTAATAAGCAAAAACAAGACCCAGGACGCCGTCTATCAATGAGCTAATCAGATATAATATTTCAAGTTTAACATATAAAAAAGTCAGTGTTTAGGTCGTTGGACAGAGTATTTTGAACAAAAATCTGGTTGGCTTTCCGCCACTGTGCATATGTTCTCATTCAACCCGCTCATCAGACTGATCAATGGTCTGTCAGTTTAGATCCCTTTAATTTGTGAAGTATCAGTATGACTTTTTGCTTTGAAACGCTACCGCTCCCACTCAAAGATCGAGGGTCGTGAGTTTACATGTTTCACTTTAACTAAATTGTCTGATCTTATTTGGAGACAAGAACTGGAACAAATCGGCCACAATACCTTTGTTTAATATGAAACAGGAAGCGATTGTTACAACCACAGAGGTATAAGCCTTAGTCATACTACAACACGGCTACTAGTTTCAATAATAATGAGGCACCTTATCCCGGCATCTGGGACACGAGTCCGAGAACATCAAGCAAAATTTTGCCCTCGTAGGGGTGCATTGACCAAATGATTGAACAGCGCCATAGACACCATCAGTCAACAATTTTGACTCTCCTCGACTTCAAAGAAGGCTCTGATCATTTCTTCTGAAAATACTTAGCAAGGTTGCCCTCATTCGCTCCTTCCGATCGATTTTGTCATCGGTATCATTATGTACTACACGCCTCAAGGGAGTACGGATCTTAGTATCGAAATGACATCTAGAGAAAGATTAGTGGACTTCGACCGTGCGGACGACAATGTCTTTGACAACCACAAGTTCGCACATCCTAGCCCAAACAGAATTTCAAAAGTGTGTTTCGCACCTTCAAAATGTGAAGTATTGCTTCAAATTCGAGAAAGCTCAGTGGTTAAGGCACAAACTTTCTGACTGGAAAGTTCGTGATTCGAACACAACGCCGGTATCTCGACTGCTCCTTTCTGGGCTTGGGCAACTTGGCAGTATCTCAGCCTTCGTGCCTCCTTCGGGTGGCGTGGCAGCTAGGCACCGGAAGGGTTTTACAGATCAACATATTGGTTAGTGACCCTGACAGATACGGCTGTCACGCAGCCAGTATCGCTGTCGTGTCAGAGCTATTGGCTTCGCTGCGTAGCTTTCAATTACTGCCATACTGGACAAACATTTGTCGCCAACGCACAGATTTAGCCATCACCTGCAACGTGTGGTTGTCAGTCTCTCAGCTTCCTTATCCTCGATGGCGAATCTATAGCACAGTTCCGCGAACGTTTTGTGAGCTGTAAAAGGCACCAACTGCTCGCTTGGCTACCGCCTACCAACAACTACGGTTCTCCTCGACTAAGAAGGAGCTTTTAACTTCATAGGTAGACGGGCTGCTCTTAATATTCTCAACCGGAGTGGATACCCTGAAGTCTAAGCATTCTTCATTCCCTTTATTCTCACGACTTCAGTCAGGTAAGGGTGAGCAATGCACTCCCAACCAGTGGAGTTTGTCGGCGATGTCCCTTCTTGTTTGTCCGTCTTTGTCATAGACGTTATCATGGAGCATGCGCTCAAAGAGACCATGAACCTAGGTACCAAAACGCGTCTGGGGAGATATTAATGAACCCGGGTAATTCGCAGTTGCTTGACAATCATTTATCCGCGTACTGTACTCCAAAAAGGATGTCAGAGGTGGGCACACGTTTCAGCATGCGTCATGCACCGTCAAAGTGTAAAGTGACGCTCCAGGATTTCCTACCTGTCTGTGCAGTCGATGCGCGGATACTCGAGGTGCGAGCGGTGTTCGCCACCTTGCGTCAGAAACGAAGCCTGCTGAATCTGAATGATCGAATCTTCAAGACAATTGTGAGCGTAACCTTACTTCGACCGAGGACCTCGAACACCTTCGAACGTTTGATCACTCATGCTTTCGTAGCACAAGAGTTAGCTGACTGAAGCGAGTACGCGGTAAGGTTGTGCGTGGTGAGTTAGAATCATCAAAGCATCGTATTCAATTTGCTAGTTTACGGTGGTAAACTAGACATGCTCAAACAGCGTCTACCAAGAAAAACGTTTTTTGTTCTAAGCAATTGTTGGTGAAATGTTCGTGGAAAACAGGCAATGACATGGAAAGGTGAAATGAATGCGTCTACAGTCAAATGGAGTGCATTCGGATCTTCGAGCCTTTTTGACTGGGGCCCACGTGATCCTCATTATAACGGCTGAAAACCCCGCGCGTCGGGTGGGGTTCGCGGAGGGCGCAGGAGCCTTGCTTTGATATGATGCGCAGAGGAATTCATTTTAATGCTGTTCAAAGGTGTAGATGTCCAATTGTTGATGGTCTCCACAAAAACATAGGGCGTCTTCACACCAGGTTCCTATCCTTCCTTTCTCTTTATACCCTCTACATAGCCTTTCTTCATTGTTGTATGGCGGTTACATAAAAAAAATCGTTCAGTTGTAGCACCCTTTCGGTGCCTAACTGCCATGCCACCGGAAAGAAGCGGTGAAGCGACAATACTGGTGTACGACTGTCAACGATGACGTTTCGGTGCTCGTCTCAGACTCGTCTATCAGAAAGTTGGACAAAAGCGGAGATAGTTAATAGCCTTGACGGATTTGGGTGGTGCAATGACCCCGCGATTTACGCTGGCTAGAACTTCGTTCATCAAGGTCCAACCGTGCAAAAAGGCCGAGGGGAATCATCCAAACAACCAGCAGTAATTGTATGATGAGGTAATTTGGAGGCGAAGTTAAACAGTCTTCTGTCAGAGAAGTGTGAAGGCAGTGAGCTGTTTCTTCCGGGCGACCAGCATGTCCCCATTTAATGAAGCAGTGTTGCTGCCTTCTCTTGAAGAAGTACTGGCCAAAAAAGGGTGACTCTAAAAGCAGTGCACACCAACGTCGTAAATGCCGGCGAATTCTCCAATACAGCCGAAATACGATTGACATCCACTAAGAGCCGATTACCGCTCCGAACGCGTCCGCTGCGCGCCATAGCATCGAGAGCGAGGTACCCAAGCCCTACTCAATGCACCCTTGGGATAGCCATCATCATCACTGACGGGAAAACCAGCAACACTCAGTTAGACAATCTTGATAGAAACTGACAATATCAGCGTCACTGACGTCGGTTAGCCGCCATATCGTTCAGCGACTCCAGCCAAGCAAACAGGGGGTTACGTGGCCCACAGCCTGAAAGGCGAACAGCACAGGCAGCGCACAAACTTTCCGTAACATCATTCCCTTCTGCCATGTCAACTTCTATCCACCTCTGAGTGAAAAGAACCAGCCGGTCAACAGAATCAAACGCACTCTTGAAGTCAATGAATACCAAGATTGTAGAACGACTATACGCATGTCATTGCTCCAACACGTGACGGAGTGCGGCCAGAATTCTGCCTGCTGATCTAGGGTCCCATTTCACGCACCTTCGTAAAACGACGTAAAATAAGCGATGTCAAAAGTCTGGTTACAATGGGGATCATGACAATTCCTCCGTTATTACCAGAATCACTGCGGGCACGCTTTGTGAAAATGAGCATCACCCAACGGCTCACCCCATTTAGTCAGGACGGTATCTTTCTCCCACATAGAGGAAAATAAATTAGAAAAGCACGGACCAAGGATTTCACCTCCATTTTTGAGCAGAGTGGGTAGAAGTTCGTCAGGACCAGCAGCTCGATGATGCTTGAGGGACAAAGGGAATCCGGTTATTTCCGAAGTCGTCGGGGGCTTCAAGTTCACTGTCCAGGGCTAAGGTGCCTGTTGGAAATCCGACTGAGCATTTGAACTGGTCCTAAAAGTGTTGAGCCCAACGATTCAAGCGCTTTTTTAGAGATAAACCAGCCGTTGTTATCACTGACTGTTTCGTTCACCTGAGGCTTCGTTTGGCCTGTTGAACTTACCAGTTGGAGCAATTTATGCGCGTTCCTAGAGTTTGTCGCATCATCCATCTAGTTTCCTGAACCCGTCAAGCTTCTCGATTCGTGCGAATACTGCTTTTCACCTGAATTCCGGGAGTTAATCAGGAGGTATTGTACTCCCGACAGGAGGAAATAAGTATCCTACCCTTTGAGCGATTTTAGAGTGTTGCTCGAGACCCAATGCCTAGGCCTAGTTGGTTGTACCGTTCAACAAGCGAAGCACCCAGTATCTTGCGGGTTGGCGGACAGTACTTTCCAGTAAGAGCCAACATTAGATGTGTTGTCCGTAAGGAACTTTATTAGGTGGTTTTGGTAGGTTTGTTGCACATCAGGGTCCGAGAGCTTATCAATGACCAGGGGAGGTATGCGCATCTTGCGCGCCCCAGAAAAACGCAACCAGAAGCGGTTTCGAACAATCGCGTGGTCCGATTCCATCTAGGTGTTTCAGAATGAGCGACAACCAGCAATTGACCTACGCCATTTATAGTTAATGGCAATGTGGTCCACCCATATTGAAGGTTGGCTCGCAAACGGGACACTATGTGGCCAGGCGGCTTCGACTGTTTGGTAAGTTGGTACTACAAAGAAATAGGCTGTGGTCAGCACATAACTGCAACAAGCGTTCGTCGTTGTTCGTGTGTCTGGATTCCAGTCCTAGGCGACCAACCAATTGAGCCTTGGCAGCGCTAAGCTTATCTACTTGTGCATCCATATCTCTGGCAACCAAAACAATATCTGAGCTATTATCCCGCTGCAACAAGGCGCTCAAAGTGTCGAAAACACTGTCTTTGAGTGTAGCAAAGCTACAGTCTGTGGAGGGGTAAGCAGATACGATTAAATGGAAACGATTATCGGTGTGTTTACGGGCTACCCTCATAGATGTCGAACAAACTACACCATCACGTCAACCATCCAACCAGGGACCCTTCAGCTCGGTGACTTAGAACAATACGAACCTCAGCAGAACCAACCAACAGAAGCTTCTGGATCACCACAGATGCGCGACCAGAAGCAAGCGGAAACCGGTGGGGAGGTCAGTTCAACAACCGTACTTGGGTCTTCAATCCTCGTTTCAGACAGACAGCACACATCAATAGAAATCAAGTGTAGCCTACATGCAACAGCAGTCTGTTGCCCAGCTTGTTTCAGAGTGCCGGATGAACTGACTTTGGGGTTCGAGAGATGATCCCGAAGTATCTGTGGCCATAAAGGCCGAGTCAGCCGTAGACGTTGCAGCTAGCGGCGATGGGGGGGGGGGTGAACAGAACCGTCAGTCCTTAAGAAGGGGCCTAAAGAAATGTCGCTAGCAACGGGTTGGGTGAGGGGGGAGAGCCAGTGTGAAGGAGAAGAAAGGGAGACGTTAGTAGTAGCCCGTTTTTGCTTACTTCCCATGCTGCATGCAGCAAGTAAGGTGATACGGCTGACGGCACCAGGCGACGGCAGATGTGGCATGAGATTATTAGTAAGTGTGCAGTTCGTGGTTGTACGTGGGTTGGGATAATGCTAGGTCGCCGAGAATTAAACAACAGGACGATTAGGGCCCTTAACGAGAGCCTTTAGCACATACGCCTAACTGCAATGCAGCGGTGGTTGGCGTAAGCTCACATTTTTAAGCAGCAAGTCGCCGCACATGCTCCAACCCCTGGATTACCAGAACAGTGAGTTAGATTTCTACAATAGCTGGTGGGGGAGAGATGGCTCAGTGGTTAGAGCGCGAATTTACTGACCAGAAGGTCCGTGGTTCAAACCCGAGCTCTGGCTCTCGACTTCCCCTGTCTAGGCTTGGGCAACCTGGCAGTATCCCAGTCCTCGTGCTTCCTTTGGGTGGCATGGCTGCTAGGCACCGAAAGGGTGTTACAGCTGAACGATTATTATTATTATTATTGTTATTATTATTATTATTATTACACTAGCTGGTAGCGACTAACTCATTTGGGTTATTGAGTAGTTTGTAATCTGGGTGATCAATTATCGGTTATCCGGAAGTTTGTTTTTGGTGAGTACATAGTTGAACTAGTCATGCTGTTGTCTGTAGGTAACGTGATCAACTCAAATGGATCTCGTCTGCGCTACGCCCACCCATTGGCGAAATCGGAACCCCAGAAACTAGATATCTAACAATCAATCAATTTACCAGCTATAAACCGTGTGCCATAGGCACATTGGTTCCAGCTGCTACAGTTTCGATCACCGGAAAACGGGAATGTGGGACATACAACCAAGACTTGGAGGCCAAGGCATGTTCAGTTTGTTCGGAAATTGGGTAGCTACACATTGAAGGCGATAGCTTTGATGCACGAGCGCCACTGACTGCGCGAGTGGGCCATTTCTGCCAATATCATTAACCATTGGTGATTTAAGTCCCGGGGTCGGCAGTCCTGGGAGGCGGCAGTTACCCAACCGACTAAGTTAACTGGTTAGTGTTTTCGTACTTCGTTGCCAGGTAATACACTGTCCACCTCTCGGTCGCCTCCACTCAGCACATGGCTGGGAAAAAAGCTCTGTGAGGCAGACGGTCTTCTGGCATGCGGAGTACATGTCCCAACCAGCGCAGCCTATGAGGCGTGAGTAATTCATTTATCGTGGGAGAGTTCGTTCTTCCTGAAACCATCTGGCGTACCTCAGCATTACTAATCCGATGTTCCCACCATACCTGACCAAGGCTTTGGAGACACCGATCGTCAAAAACTGACATCTTCCGTATGTCCTTTGCGCATAGGGGCCAAGTTTCTGATCCATAAAGCAGTATGAATCGCACCACTGCAGTGTAAACTCTGCCCTTGAGAGGCAAACTAACGTCACGTCGGCGCCATAGGTGTCGGAGGTTGGCAAAAGCTGCCCTGGCCTTTCCGATTCGAGAAATAATCTCATCTTCAACCAGTCCACCAGCTGCCTAGGTAAGCAAATTTATCTACCACGTCGATTGGCTTACCTGCAAGCATGAGGTGTGAGTTTGATCCCACCCAGTCTTGTAGCAGCACTTTACACTTTGCAGGTGTGAAGCGCATGCCAAACCATGCGGAAGGGTTATTTATGTTATGTACAATCATCTGCATTTGAGAA
>SJOL01006440.1:1011745-1049116 GCA_004794785.1 Opisthorchis felineus
GCCAAGCCAAGCCAAGCCAAGCTTCTACCCAGTGACTAAGAATGACGCCAAATACAACAAAGGCTGTCGCAGCATCCTCTGGATGACAAATGGTTTGCAAGCGGAAGTGAAGTAGGCAACGAGGCGACGGATGGATTCTTGCAAGCGTGGCCGTATGTACTAAGGCCAGACAAGCCATGTGCGAGCAGGAACAGTGTTGCCGATACGAACATCCAGGTCAACCAGCAAAACAGAGCTTCCGGTAGGTATGGCGACCAATCGAGGGGGCCGGTGAGGCCAACGCTCCTGTGAGAATGGTATTTTACTAAAGACAGACATGTAGAACGGAGAAAAGAGCACTCATCTGCTTTGTCTTCCCGACATGTGTAAGCAACTACGCGCCCTGACTGATTAAAATGCGATGTTCTATGGGGTCACTCATACGCACACCGCTCATGATTCATTTGGTTTGGGATGCTGTCCGGGCACCCACACCTGAAGCAAGGTCTAAAACCATTCTTATACCAAAACGGTGCAATCTCATGGCAGCGGCATCCGACATGGAATACCAAGATATTTCAGGTTTTTTGGGAAAGAGCCTCCGCAAACGCCTCAGACCCAGCTCAGGGACTGCGCTAGTCAGGCCTCCACTCCTCGACCAATCTCGTACGACAAGCTCTGTGGATATCACATGAAGGTCACCACTATAGACGTGTGGGTTACAGAGGTGCTTCATTGTTACCGAAATATTTCACGTCACAAGGCAACAACAACCTTAGATACCTCGAAGCCAATCTTTAACACCGATGTTCAACTCACCTGGATGTCCTCATTGGTCATACTTTGGGAGAAGCACGAAAGCAGGCTGTGCGTGCTTTTACTGTGAACTCGCTTACTGTGTGCCGCCTTTCCGAAATAAGAGATCACTACTCAAACGTCGTCATCAGGTAAACTGCTCAGCAATCCTTCCGGTGGCGCACCCAGTGATCCGGTGACCCCTATGACTGGTCACTCCGTATTTGGTAACGGTTTTGGCCAGTGGAAAGAGGGCATCACTTTTGCAGTAAGTTTGACGATATCCATGAATGCAACTCAGAAACCAGCTAAGGACATTGTTCGTTCATTGTGTCTGTGTGAGCCCATAAGTATCTGAGGATGTGATGCAACCAAATGCAGCTTGTATAACGCTTTGTGGGATTTATTATAGCTAACGCAGTAAACACGGACCTTGCACACCATCATCGGCAATTGCCGACTGTGTGTGGACGGCAAAAGGTCCGTACCTCGTTCGGTGGAATGAGTAGCTTTGTTCTCGAGTGGGAAGTCAGGTGTTGTAAACTCGGCTCTGTATGGTGTCTGCTCTGTTCTCCGGATCAAAAAGGCTGACAATGCATAAGGGGGCTAGGCCTCACCCAGTTGGTTTTGGTGGGCATGCAGTATTGACACTAAACTTATGTTGTTCAAACCGGCAAACAACCAAGTTGGTCTTCTGTGCATGAGGTAGGCATCAGGACGTAAGTGTGCGTGTTCCACAGACTGTTGATTCTCGCCCGCCTGAACCAAGCTTTCCGATGCACGCTTGCCCAAACCTACGACTTCCGATTTTCTCAGGGGTTGCGCGGTCACCAGTATGGTATAGCTTGCAGAAGGTGCAGGCAGTATACTCACATACTATACGTGCCTGTCAGCACTAGCAAACAGTTTTCAACCTGAGGGGATACCTATAATATAACGCAAGTAGCGCTGATGCAGAGTAGAAGCCGGACAGAGGCCCGGGAAAATGCACAAGTGACTAATTCATTGGAGGACGTTCAAATACCGTTTCCCCAGGAAGAGGAGCTGCGGAGAAAATGTTTTCCAGGAGTACACATTAACCCAGCAACTCATGCCTCCACCAGCAACACGCTCACAGGGCGGCTATGGTGAAGCAGCTAAGGGTCAAGAAGGCACGTTCCGATTGGTCAGCTTACTGATCAATCCATTTTAAGGGTTATTCGCTGGTCTCGGGGTCTTGCGGTTGGTTGACAGGACACTAATTGTTATGCCCATTTGGCAAGATGTTCAAGATTTTTTCACGGACACGGACTGATACACAGGATTGAGACTTTTGTCCCAGCTTCCCGAGTCGGGTTTGTTCTTGTCAGTGGCTTCTGTTCACCTGAAAGGCGCAGGCAAAAAAGAACGTAGCACTGCTCCTTAGGTTCTCAGCGCGAGCAGTTATCTTGCCAGCGCGTGGACTCAGCCACCCTAAATGAGAAAAACCGTTACCTACTAAAGGTGTGAGCTCTGAGCTTAAAAATCTTACCAAGTCCCCGCCGTGTGTTAGTTGGATGAACGGTAAAAAGCGTGTCAACCAAACCTTGTTCAAACAGGGCTTGAGTAAATAATGTCTCATCGGAGGCGACGATACTCGAGGGGAAAGAGATCAAGCACCGCGAGGGAAGTTTCATAATCAGCAGAGTTAAGGCAGCGAACCATTTTCGTAGCAGCTCGTTTGATACACTCAACGAGGGTTACGTCTTTCTTGAGTCTTGCGTAGATCACTTGGCTGGCGCATTCAAGAAGCGGTCTGACGTAAGCCCCATAGAGTATCCGGATGTTCATGTGGGCAATACGGGGGAAGGTGCTCCGGGTCATCCGTAGGAGAGTGCTTGCCTTTGAGCCTATTTTTCATGGTGCAGTAAGAAGGGCACGTTTGAGGGGAGCAATAAACCCAAATCCTTTTTAGCGTCCATCCGCGTAATGTCTTCAAATCCATTGTCACCATGTACAACAAAGCCGCTCGCTGAGTCTCTTCCGAATGACATTTGGTCGCACTTTTCGTCATTCAGAGGAAGGTGCCAGTCCAATGACCATTGCTTTGCAGCGTCTACATCCATTTAAAGGGCGCTGGCATTTGAACCCCAGTATTTCAGTTCGTTCGCAAAAAGTAGACATGGACCTGAAAAAAACATCTGGAAGGTCGTTGACGCAGATCAGAAACAGAATTGGTCCCAAAACGGAGTACTGAGGAACTCCAATGGAGACCAGCACCAAGCAAGAGTAGGTCGGACCTACCTTCACTCAGAGTGTTCTGTCTGATGAGAAACACCTTAATCCAGCGTAGAATTTCCCCTTGAATACCGTAAGACTCGTTTGTGTAGCCGCGGGACGTGTGAGACTCGATCGAAAGCCTTTGAGAAGTCTAAAAATATGGCGTTGTTGGTTAAGAGATGATTCAAGATGTCCCGCTTCGGAATGCGCTCCATTACCTTGCACGACACACTGGCGAGGCTGTCAGGCCCATAGCTGCCAGGCGATATTTGGTCACCAGTCCATCGCTTCTTTCCAGACAGAGGAGAGGTTGCCTTCGTCGACCGACTGGCGAAACACAAGGTAGAAATGCTTTCCCAGTGTGAGAGACGTTTCCTTCAGGATCCTTAGATGGACCTCGTCTGGTCCCAAAGCACTGAAGGGGACTGTCTTGTGCAAGAGTTGACAAACGTCATTCTCCGTGAAGACCAAGTCACTTAATGTCCTCTCGTAGTTACGTCTTGACAAGTTTGGGTGTGACGAGGTCGTCAGGGCAGAATACAGGTCTGCGTATTGTTCTATGTAGACTTCAGATGCCACTATACGGTCACTTGTGGGTTCACCGTTTCTGTCCCTCGAGGAGAAGTTGGTTGGCTTATTTCTCCGGCGGTTTCAACCGGTTCCATCCGGAATCAATGAACTTCCACATCAGATGATGGTAGCTTACTGAGAGCTTCATTCGGGGGTTCTAAACGAGGAAATAACCTCAAAAGACCAAAAGCAGTAAATTCGTCGTAGGCCAGGAAACCCACATGGGGGTGCATGATATTTGCATCGTTTTGGATCAGCTTTTTTGCAAAGGCTTGCCGAAATGAGCAAACCGGATGAGAGAAGCAAATGAACCCTCGGAGGCAAGACTATGGGGGGCAACACACCTGCCGTTGTTCTAACACATGGCACACGAACTCATGGATTCACGGATTGACACACAGGATCAAGGCTTTTGTCCAAGCTTCCCGGTTCTGGTTTGTCTTCGTGTTTCATTAGCTTCTGTTTGTCTGTAAGGCACAAGCGAATAAAGAAATACAGCACCGTCCCCCTAGTTCTCATCCCGAAGCAAGAAGCTTGCCAGCGCAGCAATGTCTGACGTCGGGGTCAGAGCTTTTGGCTGATCTGTTGGTCGCCTTAGCTCCTTATTCCTGCATAGCTGACCAAATCCAGCTCGGAACTTGTTTCTTGGGTGTGGAGTTTACTACTGCGCCTTTATCGTCCGCTAAGAAAATGAGCGACGATAATTTCACTTATGTTAGACGCTATGTTCTCATGAGGCCTGCCTCACTCCAAGCATTACTGCCGTTAGTAGTCGACGGGTCTGCGACAGTAGAATACAAGCTGCGATCTGGAGTCACGGTCAGTTGTATCGACGTGCATTCAGGAGCACAAGAATTCACAAATTCCATCGCGTTGGTCATGCGTTTAGGGTCGGACGACTTGTCACCAAGTGGAAGCTTGTTTTGCTGCTTCAGACTAGAACTGCTGTGACCCAGTTTTTTCGTTAAAAGAGAAGGGTCTTGGGATAGGCGCTTAATCTTTGAGAAGATATTTTGAATACTGACAGCCCGCTCAAAGGACATCTATACGGCGGTTAGGGAGAATGTGACTAGGAGCCTAAAAGTTTGCTTGCTTTCCTTCCCGCGTAAACATTCTGTGTGAAGTATTGCGTGTTCAAACTTTGTTACAATAACAACAAGGAGCGACTGTGCCAGTTTTGTTGGCGTGCTTGCTCTGGAAGACAATTGGCAGGTGATAAATCTGAGCTCCCTCGTGCGTCTACTCGCAGGAGACGTCGTGGCGGTCTTTATCGCCACGTAAAGATCTGAGCCATTTTCCTTGCAGCAAAGGACCCCGAAATGGAGAATTCCGCCCTTGTTGAGGGAGAAAAGTTTTTTGTCGACTTTTGTCCAGGCAGCTATGTTCTTCGTGTTTGTATCATCCAATGCCTTTGAGAGAAGTATCGATTTTTCCCCGTGCCCCGATTAAAGTAGGAAATTTGCACTGGCCTTTCCGACTTGGAAATAGGGACTTGGTTTAGTTATTTACAACCGTCTTGCTATTTGTGAATTTCATAGCACCCCTAAGGCAAATGCTGCTGGCGCAGACAGAGGGGTCAGAGAAGCTGGATAATAAGCTTATCTAGTCATCCTGCAAACCAGTACGCCTAAAATGCTACCAGGCACGCCAAGCTCAACGTTGTATTCCGCACCTTACATCCGATGGGCATGCATTTCGTTCACATCTGTTGTAGTCCACCGACAGCCGTAGCTGAGTTCTGCCCACAGAAGTCTGGCTCAAGATTGTGAGTAAGTGGGTGCACCGCAGAAATGGAGCACAGCCTCACGGATACTCTCGCGCACATATTATACTGGAGCAAAAAATTAAATCAAATGAAACGTGTTAAGTCTACAAATAGCTTAAAGGGTGGAAGAATCTGTTCACAAATTTGAAACAGGGAAAAAACAAACCATTTTTGAACGTACCGGCACAGCGTGAACAATCGAAAAGTTCCTTCCTGCCTGAATGCTGCTGGCTTCTTTAAAGGCGGTCCTTCAAGTGCTTTCAAAATACGAAACACATTGAGAATTGTGAAACATCCAGTTGCATCTAAAGCTATCCTGGCCGCTCCAGTATAGCCACACTCTCAGCGAGTAATTTTATGAAAGCGAACACTAGAACATTTTCTATCACCAAGATAGAGGAAAATAAAAATAAGAGTAGACACCACAAGTTATATTGCCCGCGTAATAGTGTCACAACGAATAAGCGCGGGACCAGAATCCATATGGACGTTCGGGAAGGATCGGCGAAAGATGATTGATCTACATCACAGTGTACGGTGAAGCGGTCAGTCTGCGTTCGTGGGTTTGCTCGCACATTAGGGCACCAATTCGCCGAGCGCCTTTGTCTTTTTTTGAAATTAGCACTGCGTGTGGATAGTGTTCTGTGTTCAGCATGTAAGTACAAAGGGATCCAGCTATGTACATTCGCCTAGTTTTCGGCCCAAGGTGGCTAGCCGATTGAACCTTAGCAACGCCAAATCCAACTGCTTACTTGTTCATGGCTGCAGCAGCTTCAACTAGTTCCGAGCTCTTAACCAGTCGTAACGAAGTGATCGAAGTGCCGGAGTCTTTTGAGTGAAAAATGGACAAAGTGCGCTAGCGAGATGCGTTCACGGACGTTGCCAAAACACAGCACACAGGCTACTGGCAAGGGACATTTTGCCGAGTGGTGAGTTTACGGCTCGCTATCCCAAGGCAACCAAGGAATAACTAACCTCGGCGTCTTCTAAATCACCAGAGGTGCACAAATATAGGGGGAATAAACAGATGGGGTTCATTCAAAGAGTATCTCTGGGTCTTAAAACCATAATTCTAGGAAACAAGGATAGATTATAATGGGCGTGCGCGGTGTGCAGAGAAGAGCATCTTGTTTCCCAGCATGCCTTAGAAAACAAATGTTGAGTTTGGGCTTTCAGACGGGCTGGCTTTCAGGGTTCCGCTGCGGTCACGGTGACTGACTTAGGCGTAAATTCTGCAGCAAACAGAACTGGGCGGCAAACGGATCCATCAATCCCTAAGAAAGGGCCTGTGAAGATGCGGTTTACAACAAGGTGCAAACAGTCAACTGCGATTTAGCAATGTTTCGCTCGAGACCATCAACGTAGCCAAAGTTTTTCTAGGAACGAGTCGCTCTGCATGCTCTAGCTTTTAACCTGGAGGACCCACAGACTGTGTTATTCAGAACTCTGCAAAATGACTTACCCGGTATAAAAATTCGGAGCCCCATAAACGATCTGTATCACTTCATGGGCTATGAAGGTGTCAAACCCATCACACTGCAATAAGATCAGGTCTCTTTGTAACGTTTGGGTGGCCCAGTCTCTGGTTGTTGATTGGATAGCATGGAGCAGTTAGCTGGGCTTGGCAGTTGGCTCGCAAGCGTTTAAAAGCGACAGAATGAGAAATCGTCAGGACCAGGTGCCCCGTTAACAGTGTAGATGTTACTGCCAGTGTGGTGTATAAAAGTATTGTAGGCTTCCATGTTCGTTCCCCCCTGCAGGGTTTATTCCGCCGGTGCACGAGATCAGCTCAGGATCTGCCATTTCTGGCTATTACGTGCCGCGTCTTTCTTTGGACGAGTCTGGAAGTCAGCATAAAAAGAAGCGTGATGGAGATAATTTTGGGGCCAGGGTTGTTTCTGGGGCACTACGATTGCAATCGCGTGGGTGGCTTCTATTGGCGGAGCACTCAGCAGATAGGTAGTGTTCGGCAGTGTTTTGTCCTTGGTGGCCCCAGAGATGTTGTGAGCACCAGCCAGAATTGTACATCCAGGTGTGCGAGAACTTTTTTTTACCTTTTCGCTCAGCTTCTGCCGGGCAAAAGTGCAGGGCTTTTTCTTGTACTATCCTATTTGCAACACAGAGTAAAGATGGCAGGAATGAACTAATTAGCTTCCTGGCCTTCCGTTAGTCAGCATTAGTGAGTGTCATCACGCCACAATCGTTGGCCCCCATGTTGGTAGCGGTAGACCCGTCGTGTTTATAACGTATACTTCATTGCATTACTTTCATGAAGCAGGTGTTCTTTAGGATGACGAAGACCACCATCGGACCTTCACACACTTGACAAGCTCGATGTCGCTGTTTCAACGGGGGACACCATAAGAAGATTTGGTTTCTTTTGATGCTGATGCTGACGGAATGCGATATGACTGGCGATAAGAACTTGTCAGCCGTGAAACGAACGGGTTGTTTGCAGAGTCTGATCCAGTTCTGAAACAGCCTCACTGCACAGCTATTTGCCTGAGCTGTCAGAAGGAAGGTCAGGGTTACCTTCAGCAGCCGCGTTTTTGGCATTTTTTATTTGCAGTAGATCTTTAATCCGTCAAACTTTTCATCTTTGTATTCGAAAAATTTATCCATCAGTCGATAGTTGGGGAGATTTATACTGAAGGAAAGTTCACTAAATAATGGTTCTTGTCACCTTGTCATCTTTAAGGTTTCAAACGCTCGGCATATCAGTCCTCCTTCCCCCCCTAAGGCCAGGTGTTTATCACCATAATGATGTTTGTTCCCGTGGTGCTACTGGGATGCGTGCTATAAAGCTTTATGCAAAGCCACCCTGTTTCATTTTTGTTGTGCAGCTATATTATGGAAAGCCTATTCTTCTGCACTTCAACAGATCTTTGAGTGATGGGTTATACTGGGCCCAGGAAAGAGTGACTGATCGGTCAAAAGGCAGCATTTACTCTGATATTTTTCGTCGGCAGCTTGAGTAGTTTACTGGTGTGTTGATTTGATTATTCTAAATTTCTTTCCTTGGGTCACAGCGTCGACCAAGAAGTGTGCCACCATATTAGTTTCTAATGTGATATGAGATGGGCCTTGTTTGAGGAGGCTAGCCATCTTAGCCAGGTGTAAGCATTCCGACGGTATCTCGGCCCACGTACAACCACGAATCATACAAACAAATGCACTACCATGTAGCATCACCCTTTGTGAGTCAGCGTAAGTCAAGCGGCCCTTTCTGCTGGGTAAAATGAAGCAGATAAGCTTAGACGGGCATCCGCTAATGCCTGCGTCTCCTTCGCCATTATCCTTTGTACTTTTTCCTACTCAACAGTTGCTATTTTGCGGATATCAACGTTAAACATACCGGTCGGGCACGCGGGGTAACTGGTGGCACATAATTAATCCGTCCGCTGATACGCCCTTAGTAGCCGGGGTCCGCCACCCCACCAAATCCGCTGGGAACCTCAACAGTGACCGAAAAGTTGCTTCCATTCTCTTCCTCGACTACTCTTCAGATCTATTCAGTCCGGATGCTAAGATATTGGCGCCAATGACCCACAAGACTAAAACCAGAGAAGTTACATTGGTATCAAATTGGACCGAAATTGTGTGGTTTTGAATGCCGTATTTCCGAAATATCGGGAAAACGACGAATTATCTACGGCAGAGATAGCCAATTCAATAATACAAACAAGCAGAAGCGTAAATAAATGTAGTAACGGGTACAGTCAAGTAGAACCCGTGATTTGGCACAAACGTTGCACCAAAAACCAGGTGCAAATATGCGGCAGAAGGTTGATCCAAAACGCATATAAAAACGGGTTGCCAAAGGTTCCTATGATTTTTAAACCCTGGCCAGCGCAACCAGAAACGAAAATCTTCCAGGCGCGCGGATTTTTTCATGGTCAGAGATGCCACTCAAAACACACTAGTGTACCTTTACGTGCCAGGTCACGGTGGTCGTTAATGGAGATTTATAAGCGGGGGCTCACCATGAAAGGTTCCTTATAACCTTTGATATCAGAAAGTTACTGGTAACTCGGTTTCAACTCACTTTTCGTAACCATCGTAGAACGGAGGAGCTAATACAAATGCCGAGGTGCCTTTTGTATACTCTTTTGTTCCTGCTGCACAATTGAGAGAAACATTAAATGCTAGTGCCGCATTACCCGACCAATATGACATTGACTCATGAAGAACTGGTTATGAAGTTAGCTCATCCATCTGTGTGAGGCAGGCCAGTTGTCACTAAAAGGACAGCATAGAAACCAAAGCCCAAGTTCAAAACCAGGAGAGACCGCAGTCGGAGAATCGAGACAGCACTGGCTTCTATGCTGCATCCTCTTTTGCCGAATACTTCGTTTAAGTGTTATTGCCAAAACATTTTCGCGAACTGCGTCATCAATGAGGCGACTGTCCTTGGTCCTTCCCGCTCATACAACACTCACTCAATTATCCAAGCACACATCCCTTTTTAGGCGGACTACCCTTGTGTCAAGCAAGGCCGATGTTTTATCTGATAGTTTCTTAATGCCTAGAGCAGTATCCAGTTGCACTTGCTGTTTAACAGTAGATATTGAGTAGATCACATTTATGCCTGGATTGATGATCCGCTGCGAATGCCACTAGATCATGTTTACTCATGGCTTAAGAGGGTCCCTGTCGGTGAGACCGTAACAAGTGCTTTAGGCCGGGCTAGCAGCTTTCTTGTTCACTTAACCGTCTGAATCATCTTTGATGTTTGAAAAAACGAGGTGCATATAGCTGTATGCTGCATCCAAAATAGGCTTTTGTAGGTGGCTTGCTGTTATGGCCGTTAGCTTTGGCTACATTTTGACGAAGGCTAGGGGCCATTGGTCTGGGTGTCGCTGTTAAGCACTTCGCTTAGGGAGTAAGGTATGACACCTCGGAGTTCGCACATCTAACCTGAGGTCAGAGGAGAGACCTAGAATATATACTTGTGTAATGCGTTCGGAACGGCGCATTTTAAGCCGACTTGTTAATGATTTTGAATACTTAAGCTTCCCCCAGGAGAACTGCCGCACTTTTGATATCCACAGGGCAGAGTGTAGACCATTGCAGACTTCTTCAATAGGTACAATTACCATCCTGCGCCTGAGCCGCCATGACAATTTGTCTCCAACATTAAATGGACCGGCCATAATCTGACAAGGTCGTACTTTTATGGCCCAGTCATCCACCTCGTGCTGTTGCACACCCATGTGCCTCATTTTTGGTCACTCAGAAACCGTTTCTTGGATTCAAAACCGAATGTGATTCCTTCGGGGAGGGTCGTTTTTGATTACGCTATAAGCAGATGGCAAATCTTGGAAGCCGCTAAATTTCAAGGAGACGTAACACAGGAACTGTGTATAAGGTAGCGACGTTCTGTGTGCCAAAACAACGTTCGTCGATTACAGTTATTACTGCTCGTCAGGTTTGTAGATGACTTGTCAAAAGACCACCTTTAACATTATTGTTTCGGGTCTTCAAACCGGGTTTGCCAGATGGCTGGGGAAATTTATTATGCCCACGGCGTTATTCTTCTAAATAGCGCGTCAAAATTGTTGCTGGAAGCTCTTTGAACATACTAGCGAATGAGACAACCGATGAACCCGGAAACGAATGCAAAATGGACGCCGTTCTTCACCATGAATTATAATGTGCGATGAGGTCATACTCAGTTAAAGGCAACAAAGTAGCCTTTGGCAATGTTGGGTTGGTACTTGCTACAAACAGTTAGACAAAAGGAAATAAACAGTAAGGCAGATGGTCAAACTATGGCCTTCTGAAGCAAAATGTTTTTGAAGGCTCATAAATTGGCCTCATCATGAGGTGTGGCTTGGACGACACTGATTAGTTTCAAAGCGCGAATGTGAACCTGAGTCATCCGAGCTGACTGTATTTGTAAGGTGGAAACGTTCCACTATCGACATCCCTAACGTATTAGATATATAAACAAGGCAGTGAGCAGCAACACCCGGTAGATTTATACATAGCCACTTTGAATCTCCTGAACTTCTGACAAACTTAGCTAGCGCAAGCGTGCCAGTAAATTGCTAACAGTTTTACAATTTTCGCCAAAGTGTGCAGAATAGCGTCGTCAGATAAAGCTGCATTTGCGTACCTGGATATAAGATACAAAGACGTTGTTACAGCGCCGATATTGCGTGAAGTTTGTGAAATTAGCCTGTGAAATATGGTGAACACCGCACTGGTGCTACAATAGGGCCCTTGGCGTTGACAAATGTGATTCAGAGGGTGAGCTTACCTAGATTGTGTTCACTAAGAGGACAGTTACGGCTGAGAAAAGTAACTGGTCCGCCGGTCCCTTGGGTCTGATAACTGTTTTCCACTCACGTAAAAGCGCTGAGTGCAGTGCCAGTACCTAAGCTCATTTTCGCAATTTGGATATTCCCCAGATACCCCCTGAACTCTGTTGGGATGCAGGTGGCCAAACTACATTGAAATACGTTTTGTTGCTGCACTTTGCTCCCGCGTACACGGTAGCTAATGAGGACACGTGCGTTCCTTCTAGTTCATGGCACAGTTTATTACCAAGCTAATCATTGCTGTGCTGCTCTTTTCTACAAGACGGACGCCAAATGTTCTTTTGGATATACCAAAACAACCTTGCGTTTGTAAACTCACACAATGATCTAACTTTGACTGCGGACTGAGTTTATCTCCTTATCTCAGTCAGCAGGCAATCACACAACCCCTAGGTTGGTCGAAATCACATTACGAGAAACGTTGGGACACGTTGTTAGGTGCTTCCAAGTGCACCACGCTGTCAAGCCGGACGTTGGGAATTACAAGCAGCGATATTGCGGATATTTCGCATGTAGCAGAATGTTGCTCCCTTAAGTCTTTCACAAACATTTATTTCACGTTTGATTTCGCTTCCAGCCCAAAGTGCGGAAAAGAGTGAAATGCCACTGCAAACCAGACGCTTCACCCAGGACACCCCGATTAGTGACTGGACACTCAAAGAGTCGGCGTCGGAGGGCAGCAACTAAATGATCAACTATGGAACATGCAGTTCACTATTTCCCTGCAGTGTTGAAATGCAGTTCTTTACCCATACCGTCAGGCTCCGCCTGCGTTTAAAAAATGTTTGATTTCAAAAACCTACAAGAACAACTTTTTATGCAAGCACACTTCGTAGTACACGTAAAGGGAGCCATTTTTCATCTAAGACAACCAGTGAACTGTAAATCACAACTGCTTCGTAAACGGAATAGCATACAAATTCCCCAATCATCAATCAAGGGATGACCCGACACTGGTGCCACTAGCCACGAAAGAGAGCAACTAGGGAGGTAGCTAGCGACGCTCGCAACGTGCCAGTAGAGTAAAGGAAAAAACTAACCCAGCCACAGCACAGCTCCGAGAGATCGTACGATGGCAAGGAGTGGAAAAACAAGACAACCAAAGCAATACCGCCCAGGAGCCGAAACGCTCACAACCCAGCTGCTATGCTTAGTGAATAAAATAATAATCTGGTTCTTGCTTTCGATTTAGATGAACTATTTTATGGTAAATTCAGATATGCAGAGCGCTTTTCAGGCATCCATTCGTTCGTGGATGAGACTGAGTGTGATTATTAACCACGGAAGGCGTGCTGGATGAGGAGATGGGTAATTAGACTTTTTAGCGGGTGAATCAATAATATGTGCAGAATTTGATTCACGGAGGAATTAGTTGGCGTCATGACTATATTTGGCAGGTGATCTACACAAATGCACCAACCTTGGCGTCTCTTGGCTACACACCACCGCGTGAACTGTTGTGACAACAAGTACATGCATATACGGTTGCCTTTGTTATACTGCTTTGTGTGTGTTTGGAAAGAATATTGCTTGCCAGCCACACCCCCTCACCCGGCTACGTTATACTGATGTGACGTGACTTCTGTGTATGTTGACGTTTTGATCTATCCTGAGCGCCGACATTGCTAGCTTCTTATCATATTATACCACCTCGACGAAAGGAGATTAATTTTTCTTAACAGTTTGCAATAATTACTCGGGTGTGCCACTTGGCACTCCGTCAAGATTGCCTGACTTAATTAATTTGCGTATGAAGGACATGGAGAATATGAAACAACGACGGCGTTTAGTCTCAAAGGCTTGGTAATATGTCGTGAGAAATAATCATAGTGGTACAGTCAGAGAGAACGGGTAACAAACGGCAGTTGCGGGTGGAAAAAATGCAGTAAAGTGTTCAGCTGCATAAGAGTAGGCATCGACCGGCACAGACTAGGACAAGCCAAGTTTGGCACAATCAAGTGGGATCTAAAAGTTGCAAGAATTGAGGCGTCGGTGACCGTAAGGTACAACTAACACAGGGTTAGCCCGGCAAGGGAAAATTAAACAGGCACTTATAGACAAGGCTTTTTAAAAGGAATTGGTAACTCTAAAAAAATGGGTTAACACGAGCAACCGGGTAAGTCTAAGCCGAAGATTGCGCGATAAGTGTGATCAACCAAGGTTAGTCAGAGTTGCGAAAACAGAGCCTTCACCCCAAAATACAGGTTAAGCTGAAAGCCAGTAAGCTTACTTATACTAAAATGTGTGTGGAATATGTTGTCAGAGTCACTGGGGTGGGTAGGGCGCCGACGCGGCCCAGGACCAAATGGTCATCATGGAGAGAATAAGCCAATAAAAAGACAGCCGGTCGGCGACGCACCACGATGGACGGAAACTTGCAGCCAGTCCGTAGATTTAGTGGGTTAGGAAGGCAATGGTCTAAGGAACGGCCGAGTATATGCGCATGAGCATGGATATTAATACCAAACGTCTAATAGCAAAGGGGAGGGTATTTTAACGGTGAAGGCGGAATGAACTACGGACAGACCATCAGCAGATGTGGCAGTCACCGAGCTGTCATTAC
Source organism: Opisthorchis felineus (assembly GCA_004794785.1). NCBI lineage: Eukaryota > Metazoa > Platyhelminthes > Trematoda > Opisthorchiida > Opisthorchiidae > Opisthorchis > Opisthorchis felineus. Next base: position 1,025,979 of record SJOL01006440.1, read on the forward strand.
GATGACTCAACTCAGTTTTTGGGTAGCCTGGTGAATAGACGTCTCGACCAGAGCAAGAACAGCTAGCTTCTTTAGGATTAGCCAAGTGATTGTAGGAGAACGAGACATGCAAGTAGTGAAGACGTTCCTGCGTCCATGGGGAGCGCAGTGTGGTCGGCCTTTCTGTTGCGATATGGAGCCAAAAAAGGTGCGCGCAGAATAGGGCATGGCCGCTATTATTCCTATGCTCAAAAATGGTATGCGGACGCGTACCGGACAAAGATATGTAAACTACAGTGGTGGCTTGGCGTCAGAAGAGCTCTCTGTAACTATTCCTCAAAGGTTGACCTAACGCAGGGAGAGATAGATCCGTGAAAACCATACTGGGTTCCGTTATGAAAGAGGATGCACCGATCACATTTTTACTATCCGGCAGATTCAAGAATAGCGATACTGCTTTCAGCAGCCAACGACGGTTGTCTTCCTTGACTTGAGGGCAGCCTTTAACTCTGTGGACCGTCAGGCACTATAGCAGTGTCTGTGGAGCAAAGGTGTCCACCACAAATTCTAGACCCTTTTTAAAGTGCAGTACGCCAACTCCCGTAGACGCGTCAGGGTGTACAGGAAGCTCTTTCCTGAGTTCACCGCATTATGTGGTGTCTAACAAGGTTGTACTCTTGCACTTTGCCTACTCAGCTTCATCACTGATACGATTATGGAACACTCACTACCAGCCTCTAATGTCTGCCGGAGTGCTACCCGGGAGTTCTCACACAGATGTGGAGTACGCAGACGACACAGCTCTTATTGGATCTGACGACGTGGTATTCTTACTAACTCTACCTAATGATTTGGCATGCGGCTCGAACCTGCAAAATGTAAAGTGCTGCTGCAAGACTGGGTGGGTTTTAACCTTAGCCTCATGCTTGCGGATTAGCCGATTGAGGTAGTTGACAAACTTGACTACGTCAGCAGCTGTATTAGCCCAGATAGCTTCACAAAAGATGATATTTCCATCTGAATTTGGAAGGCCAGAGCAGCTTTCGTGAATCTGCATCGCCTGTGACAAAGGTGTGATATCGGCCCAGCCATAAAGGGTCGAGTTTACAACGCTGCCGTATGCTCCATATTCTTAAGCGCTTCAAAAACATAGCCGCTGTACGCCGAGGACGTCAAAAGACTTTCAGTGCCTGAGCGTTGGAGCATTGCCTGATTCTTAATAATAATAGGTTTATTTCGCAACTTGTAGGAAAAATGCCAATTAAGGCATGATTGGGTTGCTACAACCGAAACGTGGCGGGCAACAACACAACGAGGAGGAAGGTACAACCAAGGAGACATGCGTATTACGTGAAAAGTCAGCGCGGTTGTGGGAACCAAAAAATAAGGACATTAGGCATGAGGAACGGCTGGCTCAGTGGAGAAGCCGGCTGACATGAACTAAAACTGAAAACCATTGCTGGCCATGAGTGACCTTGGGCGGTTGAGTACATGGCCAGGGTCACAAAAAGCAAAGTTGGAGATGGAGATAGAAGATTTCGAAGTGGGGACAAATGACAAGTCTCGTCCCAAAAATATGGTTTACATTGAAACTAAGCAGACTCACTGGTGCCAATGTTGTAGAGAAGTCAGGTGTAAAGGGTAGTTTTCATGAGGAGATAGTGCTAACGCATAGGGCCAAACGAACATCGTAAATGAAATTGAAATTGGGGAAGAAGCAAAACAAAATTGCAGCAGGAAACCCGGTTGGTTAAATCTGAAAGGAAGGTCCAGCCGGTTAAGAACGCGTCTAAGAGGCGGTTGGGGCCAGGTTAAAAATTAATTTGTAGTCGCAACTACAGGCTCGAGTGGGCAAGAGGTTGCGGTCGAGATTCTGAAGAAAATAGTTGCGAAAGTGCCATCAGACCTGGTATGGCAGTGCCATGTCATCATCGCACTGAAATACTTCGGCTTCTGGACAGCCCCGTGACGGTCGTCAAGGTTGCCGCAATCGGAGAGGGGATACGCATTTCCGTGGCAGCTTGATCTGGGTTAGACGAGGAGATTAACACAGATAGAGTCAGGCGGGTGCAGAGTCACAAATGGTTTCCGTTCAGTTGGAGGAACACGCGAGTGTAGACCGGGGACCAGCCAGATTGAAAGAATAACTTTTATACAGGGCTTTTGGGCAGTCGAAGTTTGAAGCTTGGGAAGAGGGGGAATAAGGAAGGAATGGAATGGGGGCACTGGCGTTTGGTGAGTGCCCGGAGGCATCAGATAGAACGGTGTCCAACAGAAAAAATCTAAAAGGGGATGACAGCAAGCTAAATGAACACACAAAAGGGTGGATTTTGTTGGCTGACCTAGAAACCAAGTACTAGCTGGGCCAAAGCGCCTAATTTTGGGAAGGTAAGGGCTTAGCCACCGAGGTAGCGAGCAGGAGGGCTAGCCGTTGGACTAGTTGGAACGGGCGATTACATGGTGAGATTACATGGCGGTAGTTTTTAGCTCAGCAAAACAATCCAATCATAGGGTCTCCGTTGTGCAAGGGGGGTTCATGTGAACAGGGACAGCAGACAAATAATAAGCGGTTTGGCAACAGCCTCCGAGATAATGGATAAGAACCGTAGTTTAACTGGAATCTACTACGTAGACTTAACAAAAAGCTAAGAATATGGGTCGCCAGTCGCCAGTCACCGAGTCACTGCTACCAGCTCCAAGAAACGAACGGTGAATGGCAAGAATAGCCAACGAGCGCCTGCCGTAACTGTAGGTATTCAGGTAATAATAAAATCTTTACATTTTATGTGTATGATCGCCTCAGAGAACAAGAGGGACGAACGTGTGAGCTACGCCTGGCTGATGAAGTAGACTGGGGGTTGTGCAACCCCAACTAAGACGAGGGTGGCAACGCCGTGCAGGTCGATGTTAGCCGTGAGCCTCGCAGAATACCTTCGGTCTACCCCATGCATATTTTTTTAAATCAAACTAAAAGACAGCTGTCATTCGCTTGTATTTCTTGATGTAGCCAGACAAATGACAATCAGCTGCAGACAAAACAACAGCGGTGCTCTTTAATGGATTTCCTCATGGCAACACCGGATCAACAATGCTGAAGTACGTCGAATGGTTTTCGGAATAATAATAATCTAATAACAATGTATATCGCCAACTAGTGGGTGGCATACCGTCAGGCATGAACATACTGCTACAGTCAGACTAAAAGCATGAATGCGGGACTTGTAGGTACTGGGGATTTTTCGGAAAAGTGACAGTGTCATAAACAGTTGGCATTATCGGATGTAGACTTGTTCACGCCTAAACCGGCATGGGCGTTGTTTAGGCCTATGATGGAGGATAAACTGATCACACTGCATAGGTTGCGTTGACTTGGCCACATGCTCCGTATGCCAGTCGACCGACTTCCTCAAAGGGCTCTTCTTGCACAACCTCGTGGATGGTGAAAACGAGTCAGAGGGGGTCAAACAATTACTTGGCAGCAAAGTGTGTAAGCCATTACCAGCAAACTCAGATGCGCCGGTCACTGCCGTTTTTATGGATGGGGACCGCGAAATGGGACACGTCAATTGTTAGAAACCTTGTCAGACATTGCCCAGTCTCACCCTCGATGGCCCTGGTGAATCCAAGCTATTGCCTACTATGCAAAGCCTTCCTCCCAATATCCTTGACTAAAAGTTTACTATCAATCCTGTCATCACGCATTAAGCATAGCAGCCACTGCCTCCAATGCGCAGCTGCCCACCACACCTCCCCAAATCATCGGAGAACAAACCTGGGGTAGCTACAACCACTGAAAGGCAAGTACGCGGTCCTTGTGGCTGATGATGTTGATGATGATGGATGTGGTTAGTAAGCAACACTGTGTCGCAGTCCGGAGGCAGCCACATTTAGCTTGGAAAGGGGGAGGATCGGAAGAGTAAAGTAGGTGGACGGTGTGCGCTGAGGGTTTTAAATATCATGCATACTAGAACAGCGGACTGCTAGGGCCAGTTACGATTGTTGCTTACCATAACAGTGTGGCAGTACCATATGGCAAACCCAATAATATTGTGGTACCTGAATTAGTTCTGTAAAACACTATTAAGTTGGGGGCATGTCTCGGCGCTAGTCGGCGTGGCGTTATTCTGTGTAAAGTTTATGTCAAGCAAATATTTTAGGCCCTGAAACTTATGATGGCAGAAGAAATCCAGCCGCACCGGTTGGAGCCAAAAGGAAACAGGCAACTTGTGAAGGTGAGGGAAGCCACTAAGACAAAAAGTAAGGGTAGCGAGGATCTGAATGAGTGGGTCTTGCAACAGGTGGGTTCTCCTGGGTAGTGTGGGGATCACGCGCCATTAAGAAAGTGCCCGGCCTGAGGCATGTCCAGTTGCATGGTCATCCGCAGTTTCGGGTAGGAAGAAGTAAAGTGAAGGATAAAAATGATCTGAACCGAACGCCACGGCTCCAGCGTGCATGCATTTTCAGCTAGTTTAAAAGAATAGGAGATTGGCTAGTAGGCAAGTGGGGGAAAGGGCTTGTCATGCTGGGGAGAGCACTTCGGCCTTAGAGATGTTACAGCCTATTACAGACAGCCGTTAAGAGGATTCAACAATGCTCATTCAGAAAATGTGGGAGGAAGTTGTAGGAAAAACAAGCTGCCTGTAGAGGACCACGACGAACAGTATTATACGGAGTGGAGATGGATGGCCACGTGATACTACATGCTACGCGATAAGCGGGGAATTAGCAGTTTCAGAGTTGCATGAGACCAAGCCAGTGACACAAGAAGTACTCTGGTGGTAGGATAGGTGAACTGAAGGTGAATAGCAATCACGTCTGATCATGTCTGACGGTATTCAACCCACCGGCTGGTAAAAAACATCATTATGAAACCGAACAGCCAAGAAACTGGTCAGTTACCTGAGGATGATTACATCGAATGATGAGGCAGCTGTAGTTATTTTTTCTCCACCGATATTACTGATAACGTTTAGACCTTCGATGCAATCAACAGTGTTAGAAAGAAGTTTTAGAGAGCTAAATGTCCTTAATGGAAGTTCATTTTGCCAATAAGTGTATACTTTTTGACGTTTTGTATGCTTTTAAGATTGGGTTCTAAATGGGTCATTTAATTAGGGTCGCAACAAGTCGGTCCGTGAGTGCCCGTGGCGAGCAGATTTGCCAGAAGGCTTCTGGAGAGAGATAGGGTAATAATGACGCCCGGCCTATAGGAAAAGCACTTGGGGACGTTAGGGTGGTAGACTCCAGCATTGTGACAGTATTTCTACACTTCTGGACCTTGGAAATAAGTATGATTAATGGATGAATAGTTACCTCGGTAGAAGCTATGCCGAATTGGCTAGGAATGGGGAGACAGTGTTCATAATCTTCACAAATCGTGGGACAAAGCGGAGCTTTCTTGGTGTGAAAGTCGATGCAAACCAAAGGAATGGGTTAGGTTGATTTATTCGGTCGATGATTTGATTTATCAAACCGAGAGAACTTAGGAGTCCATCAGTTGGTGCCAAAAGCAATAAATTTAACAAACATCCCGATCTAAAAATCATAGTTTTGTTGATTTCGGATATTCGGCGAAAACCTCCGACCCCTACCAAAATTAGCCATGGCATGTAGCCGTGAAGCTAAAATCCAAAGTTGAGGTGTGAAATCTTGTTCGCATTCCAGCCCATACCTAATTTACTTATACTAATTAATTATTTGTCCAGAACATTCTCTTCTCTTCGGGTTTTGCTTACTCAATTAGACTTTCTCGGCAGCCAAGCTTGCCACTGTCAGTCCCACAAGGCCTGTTTCGTGAAGTACACCGTACAATTCTAGCTTCACTCCTTTCTGCATCCGGACGCTCATGTCCCGCAGCTCACAGGAGCCAATAAGTCTGACGTCTTCGCCATTAGCTGCAACCACTAATATCCAAGCGCAGTAGCACCCTCGTAGCGTGAGGGTGGCACCTTAGGCAACGAATACTTACTTCCGCTCTTACCTCTGTAAACAGACTGCTGTGACATTAAGTATCCGGCCAGATTCCCTTAAACTTTTCCAACTTTCAAGTTCCTTTGCCCGTTTTTGTATTTTCCCTCAGTCTGTCATACAGGTTTGGATCTCAAATAGTTTATCGTTCTTGTCAATGTATCGCCACAGATCTTCACCTCCACATTCCTATCTAAATAATTCGAACACATCAGCGGCTAAAGCCGAGGCACTCAAATAAGATCTAACTGAGAACTGTAAGGTGTACACCTTTCCACTGCTTTGCTAACGAATACCCTTCAGCTTTCATCTAAGTAGCATATAATGCCACCACTTCATTCTTCTTCTGCAGGGAGGGTCGCTCTCTTACGTTGCACCGTGGTGCGCTCGTATACCCACCACCCCTTCAGTAGCACGGGTGCATCGACCATCGCCGGTGGTTCTGAGCCTGGCCTTTGAATTCAGGAAATTGAAAAAAGAACACCGCTGTCTTCTGTTTGATGCTGGTGGTGTTGGACTCGCCTCGGTTGAGTTGTTTATCTGGCAACGCCATAAACTACAGATGAGAAAAAAAACAGGCCGTCCGTCTGTCAAAAATAATATTAAAAGAAACATACCTGGGATAGCCTGAAGATACTCTGCGATGCCCATGGCCTACATCGACGTGCATAGCTGTAGCTGCCTTCGTCAGGACCGAGGTTACACCGCACCAAAACCCACCTCGTCTACCAAACAAAAAAACACCTACCGGCTGCTCCAAGGAGTGGACACATACAATATAAATATACAGAGACTCCAAACCCTCCACTACCGGCGTGCGAGGCTAGCGTCGAAAGTCATTTTCGCCATGCACCACTTTTAGACCGAAGCTGGTAGTGCTTCGGGGACCAGTGACCATTGCCCTTGCGTTTACCTTCCATCCTAGATTGTCCTAGTATTGTGCAACTCACTATTAACTCCCATGAAACCTAGGCCACCTTCTAAGAGGTCCCACCCGCGCCAGTCCTAAAGTGTTTGGTTTCCCTTACCACGCCGCCTCTCCCCACTGTCCTGTGTCTCAGGTAGTACAATAGCATATATTGGAAACCTCAGCTTGGTTTTGATGACTAGACTACTGAGTGCAGCCCCATCCTTATCCCCTCTCGTTTAACAACTTGTCGTCAGCACCCTAACAGTAACAAACGTTCCATTTTTTCTTAAAGGACTATATCCTGTCTGATGACTCCTATAACTCTCTAGGCCTTATTGATCTCATCCCATCTCATCTTCTTCCCGAGCTTCGACCCGCGGTAATACGTGCTATGGACGCCCTGTTTGGCCGTTATCCACTCCATTCGATCTGTGCATTACACGTGAAGGGATCCCCGACCGGACAAAAAACAAATACTACCTACGACATTACACTGGTCTTGCTCTCTCTGCGGAATCCCTCGGCAAACCCATATCCCACTGCTTACAGAACTGCACATCCCAGCCCAACTACCTGAGTCACGACGTCCGTTACGGGGCTGTCCAAAAACTGAAGTATCTCAGTGCAGTGACGGCACGCACTTCCATACCCAGTTTGATAGCGTACCCGCAATCGTTTACTTCCTACTTTGACTGCGCCCTCTCGCCCACTCGTCCCCTTACCTGTAGCCACAATAAAAATCTTCATTTGGTCCCAGTCGCCACCAAAAGGCGTTCATCCTAATCTGCTGAACCTTCCATTGGATCTAAACATCTCGGTGGCTGTTGCTTTGTACTCCTCACCAAGTCAGTCGTTTTCCGTGCAGTTCGCTTTCCTTCTTGTGCGTTTGTTTAAACTTCTTCTTCCAAGGAACCTTTTACACCCGACCCCGCTCCAGCAGCAACACGAGTGAGTTCTCCAGTTTCACTGCACACTGTGATTCTGAGTTTCCTACTACCATTTATCCGTACCGCATATTCCCCCACTTACGCTTTTCGTGACTGGAGATACGCCCAACTGCCCAAGGCTACAAAGCCTCAGTAACGGTTTTATGCTTCAGTTCAAATTAGCTGGTCAGATCGTGCCAGTTCTGCTGCCTCTCCTGATCCGTTATTCTGGTTCCACTTTTTCTGCAGATTGAAGCTTTTTTAATTATTTTTATCACGTACCAGGCAGGAAGACTGTTGCCATGCCCTCTCTCATATTTTTTGCCCGCCAACTTCAAATCTCAAAGATGGTATCTTGTCTAATCTGATATGTTCCCCTTAAGAAAGAAAGCGCCCTTGTTATTTCGGTTCCCTGCCCATGCCACCTCAGGCGCGGCGAAGTTTATTTCGGGTAATGCCCACTGTTTATGTTGCCGTCCCTTTTCCACGAAATTCCCGGTACCCACAAACCCCACCAGTCATGCACTTATTCTGACTGTAAATTTATGATCGTGCCTCAAGGCATGCTACCCAGTAGTTGGGAATAAACATTATTATTTTTATTGTTAACCCCGAATCCTCCGCATTATTCTTCATACAGTGTCCATGGAAGCGCCTCGCAGCTAAGAGACACAGCTCTCAACCCCTCACTCTCCGAGGCCGGTTGACGGAGCGCTCCGAGTAACTTGAGACTGTTCAGTAGTGCTAACCAATAGCTACCTTCCTTCCAGACTCAGCAGCCCCATTTCCTTTCCTTTACTAGAAGGATCTCAGGTTCACACGGGCTCGTCAAATCTCAGAGCATGTGTGCATGGGATGGAAAGCAGACTAGTCTCATTCCAAAGAATACAGCCCATTGCGTAACTTCTAACTACTGGTGTAGCATGCAACCTTTGAAAGCTTTAAAAAGCGTTATTTGTTTGGAACGTTTGCCTCTGAGTTTTGCCAGCGCATGGAATGTTGCTACCAAGTCTCATTATGCAATGCCCCCGACCGTATCGCGCCTGAGCTCAATCTTGGCAATCTTGGCATCCTGTGACATGTTCGACACAAGCTGCAGAGTTTGCTGCCCCCGAAAGTGAGAACTGTCTACGCGCTGCACAATATTAAGTCGATTTATAAATGAAAAAGACGCCGAACGTCTCTGAACTCTCAGCCTTCCCCTTATATAAAAGTCCGGAACCGTACAGATCAAAGCTCCTCGCATCCAGCTGCAACGACAGGTTAAAGGAAACAAACCTATTATTAAAAGTCCTTTCTCAGTCTTAAAATTCGGTCACTAAATTCCACCAAAGACAACTCTTTTCCCATATCACTTTGCGCGAGTTAGTGCATTCGGCATGACTTAACTTCAGACTTCCTATGCGACCCACTCATCGTGAACCAAGCAAGCTGAATCTCCGTTGATGCATGTGAACATGGCAACCGAGGAACCCAACTCCAAACCACAACCTACTGAGTCTACCAAATGACCCGGCCTTCCATTCAGTCTCGTCAACTTCTGTCGGGCTACCACTACACAAAAGTGCACGTCTGCTCTGAATCTCCCTCACCCACGTCGTACCCTTATCGGGCCAGACAAATCACTCCTACCGGCCACCATTCAACTAGGCGTGATCATTTTTTTAAAACCCCCCACAAACAGTGGTAAAGCTGACACATCCGTAAGCAAAAACCATGAAAACTTTGTATCTGACTTTCATACGCCTTGCCACCCTGCAAAACTGGCCACTTTTATGGTATCCCCAGGACTCTTCGTGCCCTGGCGTTCCTGGTAGTTATAATTCTACAGGATCCCCAATCACTTCTGTTAGTGCTGAAGTTGACATGGTGGCCACAATTTCTCAATACTACATCACCTATTCTTATCCAGGCCCTCATTACCCCGGACTTGATTCGCTTGAACTTTCACCATAATCTAGCGCTGATTCATGTCCTAGTACCGCACATATACGCCTGTCAGCTTCAAACCACGCATTTCCTGTTCACGATCCTCAGCCTTCCACTCGCACCTTTAGGCACTTACCCAAGCCATCTCTGACCCCGATCGCACCAACAAAATTTGCGGATATTGGATATCGGTATATCATCAGCCTGGAGTTGGTGCTACACTCGGAGATGACAGCACCGACTATTGCTCTAGACCTCATGACCTAATGACACTTCATGCCTACCCTCCCCCAACAAAGCGCTTCGTTTGGCTCAGATACCTGCTCTCAAATCCTGGCATCGTAGTTCCCTGTTTCATACCAAGTCCCTGGGTCCACATTTCTCGTTGTTTGTCTAAAAATCCGACCGTAACCCAGAACCTACATAGGTACACCTGTGGCCCCTCAAACCATGCACGATAACCCCCTAACTGGGCCCCAAATGCACAACCACAAATACTTAATCTTAGTGCCTATTAAGTTCCACCCGCTGATGACCCGCATACTATGTGCTTGGGCTCCGTTTTTGGGTAGTCACCCTCCGCTTCACAGCCTACAACTCTTTCCAAGCTGTCTGAAGTTCCACCGCTACCATCTTCAACCGTACCTCGTCCGTTTATTCCAAAACCTTCTCTACTGCAGCCAATAAAGAGCCCATCCCTCCCATCAGAAGGAGTAGTTATATCACTAGCTTCTCTACTGCACCATATCTCCTTTCCTTATCTTGCATCTCTTATTATAAGCTCTTGGTATAATCTCCCTCAATACGCCCTGTTAGGCTATACAACCTTCTGACCCCCCATCTACTGTTGAAGGTAGTAACGGAACTTTCCTCCTGTCCAGTTACGATGAACCCTCTTAGACTCCCCGCCACACTCTCTGTACCGAGACACTACACCATCCCGCTGAGCTTGCGTGACCCCAAATAACTCTTTCAATTCAGCTGCTACACTTGGTAGTTTGTTGTGATGCTGCCGATACAGCCTCCATAAAGATTTGGTGACCATTTCTCTTACATTCACTCATCCTCCTAAATTATGGTAATGTCCAACTTACGTAAAAAGTTCCAGATAAACTAGTCCATCGTCTCGGAAATTCTACTCCCGTCAGACCTTATGTGTTTGAGTTCCCTTACCACACCACCCCCCTGATTACTTATACCGATCTTCTCTAGGTCTCTTGTACTGTAATAGCATATACTGGCAAGCTTAATCAGTCCCTTGATTTCTAGGATACTCACTACAGATCTGCCGTATCCTGTCTCAATTAGTCACTTGTTGCCACCACCCTAATTGTGGTAAACGTTGGGTTTTTCTCTTTTAATGAACTTTATCCTATGTGATGCCTCCTCAAACGCACAGAGCTTCAGTAATGTCGTCCCGTTCCCTCGTCTTCCCAAACTTTGGCCTTCTGCAGTACTTGCTTCAAACGGCCTGGTCGGATGTTTTACTCCACCTTGGCTGTGCTTTACACCCAAAAGGATCTCTAACCGGACCAAAAATACCTTCGCTCTTATATCGGCTTTGTTTTGCCCTCGTGGTTTCCTGCTGCTCGCAGAACCGTGCATCCTAGCCCAATCACCTCAGGCATGACGTCCATTACGGGCGATCCAGAGGTAGAAGTATATAAGCGCAATGATGGCATGGCAGTGCCAGACATAGTTTGCTAGCATACTTGCAACTATTTCCCTCCTACTCTTGACTGTGCCCTCTCCCCCACTGGCTCCCCTACCTGAAACTGCAAACAAACGCTTCACCTGGCCCAGCCGCCATCATTGTAATCTGCTGAAACTTTCGTTTGGATCTAACCATCTAGGTGGACGTTCATTTTGTGCTTCCTAAAAGGCCAATAACTTTCTGTACCATTCGCGTTTCGTCTTGTGGATTAGCACTAACTCACTGTCCTAAGGAACGTTTACACCCGACTCCACTCCAACAGTGGCACCAGAAAGTCTCCACCGTTTCGCTTTACACCGTGATCCTGAGATTCCTGCTACCATTTATCCGTGTCGCTAGCCCCTTCACTTCATCACTCTCACTTACGCTTTTAGTGACCATTTCCATAAGCCCAACAGTCCAAGGCCACCAGGCCTCAGCAGTAGCTGAAGGTTTTAGTTCAAATTGGCCGGCCGGGTAGTGGCAATTTTTCTCCTCCACCAGATACGTTGTTCTGGTCCCTCCTTTTTCAGCGATTTACAGTTTTCTTCTTATCACGTTCCAGACAGGATGCCTCTTGTTTAGCCCTCCCCCGTTTTGTTTTTGCCCACCACCTTAAATCGTACAGATATGATCTTGCCTTGGCTTGATATGTTCCCCCAAACACCCTAGTAACTGCTTCCCTGCCCGTGCGGGTTTATGCGTGACCGTGTCTTCATTAGATATTGCCCAATGCTTTTGATACCATTCATTTTCACGCGACCCCAGTACCCATCAATCCCACCAGTCATGCTTTTATTCTGACTATAAAATTATGGTCATGAGTGATGATATGCCACCCACCAGCTGAGGGAAAACGTAGTGTTATCATTCGCTGCTTCTCACTTGGGCTGGATGTTTTATGGTTGAGGCGCAGAAGGTTGAACATAGACCTACCCCGGGGGTCACGTTGGTTAGTACAGCACTGATGTATCTTCCCGCCCTCTCCGTAATTTCCGTAACTCTGTGTCAGGATGCGTCCAGACATGAAAAAGCACGTGTGCAGAAAATGACGCATCCCTAAGGTCACCATCGGTACCAAGCACGGCTTGGCAGCATACGACCAGCGGAGTGGGGGGGAAGTGTTCACGACCAGAACACCGCCATTGGCTGTACAGAACGGACAAGTGAAGGACCATTAATGGCCATTTAGTCATCCTATATATTTACGCAGAAGCTCTGAAATCTTGCTCCCGTTTTCGAAATGCCGAACAGTCTTATGGCAAATCTTCTTCGTTTGCCGGTATTTTGAACTACTGAACAAGCTTCCTTTCCATAACTGTGTTAGTTTCTCTCGTGTAGACGTTCAAAACGTCCTCGATCCTCAATTTTGATGAAGGAAGCCGAACTTTCTTCTCGCGCCACACCTTACGCTGGACACACTTTTCGAAAGTGGCTTAGGCGCTCATTACTTGCGCTCTCACACTAAATGTAATGTTACCTGATCTTAGCATACGTACTTATCAGTGCGGACCTTCTAGCATTTACTCACACATTGACAGCTTCCCTCCGAGGGTTCTTGGCCGGTAACCCATCTCTTATGCGAAAGTCTGACTTCGGTGGAAGGTAACTACGCCTGATCCTCTAAGTGTTGATCCGTTGCCGACAGAGCTTAGCGCTCGCCATCGTGATCACTCTCATGTCTACTTCCACTGAACCCGTTATTTTTCCTCAACCTCGGCCCTAAGCGTCTGTATCCAGACGACTCGCTTCTCGTTCCCAACGGCCGGGGTCCACCCCCGATTGACTCTATCAGCTTTGTTTGTTACGTTGTTATGCAAGCAGTGACTAACACAAGCCAAAACGGTGCCACAATTTTTCACCATTTTGAGCCAGGCTCAATTCTGAACGCTCGCATAAAAATGTTCAGTGTGATAATGTGCAATCGATGCTTTACTTGTTTGGCTCTACAGCCCATTTAATCCCACACACTGTGGTGCCACCGTGTGCAATATGCTGGTTCCAACCAAAGCTCCGTCTACGTTCGGCTACAGTGCAAACGCTCTATACATCTTCATTCTACTCGTGTTGCCAAGGTGCTAGCCGCCGCTTTATTTGCCTCCCTTGAAACCTGCATCTTTCAGGGTCTGTTCGCAGTTTGCTTGTTCGAACTGATTGAGCTGTTTTACTGGCCTGGCTTTCCCATTACCGAATAAAATACCTGGCAGCTGGAGATCTTTTTAATGCACACGGTGCAGTTGTAACTGCTTATCGGCTTGTCACCTTGCAGATTTTGAAGAATGCACGGGGGACGAAAACCTCGTTTGGCGGTTGGGTGCGCTTAACAAAGAGGATTGCACCGTTGCCTTGCATCAAGGTGCATTAGCACACCCGCCATTCCTAAAGTAGCACAAGTGCTTCGCTCATCGCAGGTGGTTCTAAGCCTGGCTTTTAATTCAGGAAATCTATAAAAGAGCACCGTTTTTGTCTGTCTGTAGCTGATGGTTTGGACTTGCCCCGGTTGCATAACTTGCACTGTAACGCACTGTAACACAAGCTAGGGAAAACTGTCCTTCCGTCTGTTAAAAATTAATGGAGCGGCCTGAGGATACTTGGCGACGTCTAATGTTTACACCAAAGTGCAAAGCTGTTTCTATCTTCGTCTTAGTTGGAATTGCAACACACTAAGTCCACTCAGCTAGCCAAACATAACACACAACTACTCGTCCCTCACGTACTGGGGGGTGCTCACACACAATAAAATGTGGATACCCCAGTGGTTCTGCAATACTAGCTTGCACAGATAGCACCTATTGTCCTTTTTTGCCATGCACCACTCACTACTTGGAGACGACAGCAGTGGTGCAGCGATTAGTGACCCACCTATACTTATGTTTGGCTCACATAACAAACTCCAGTTAACCTACAGTCCTTATCCGTAATCTCCGAAGTTCTTCCTTATTCATTTCTTACTTTTCTGCTGCCTCTGTTTAAATTAGTCGCCTACTTGCACAACGAAGTCTGCAGCGAAGATAAAAACGACCACCGTTCCCTGTCTAATTCACCCTATAAATGCGCTTACAAACTAGTTCAAGGGATAGCCTCTTTGCCCGTTACAACATCGGCCAACTCCTCACGTTGCTAAAAGTACACCACCACTCTTGCCCTGGATTTATGCCTACTGGTCGACTGACGCTGGGTGTGGAACACTAGGGACCCCGTTTGCCACCAAAGCTGGCCTCATGTATGACTATCTTAGTGCGCTCCATACATGCCAAACAGAAGCTCAATTACGGCGGCCCTTTCTATACATCTTGTATTACATCTGCAATCCTAGCTAGTCCTTGATTGCTGTGGCACTTGACACAGATCCACCTCTATCCGTGTTTACTTAACCACTTGCTGGCATCCTCCTAAGTGTAATAGGCTTGAGTTCTTTCCATGAGTGAATTCCATGCTTTGCATACGTCCCTACACTCATCAGGCTATTTCGATCCCATTACCTCACGTCCTGTTTCCAAGCCTTTTTCTTCGGTATCAGATGCTCTAAACGCCCCATATGGTCGCTATGAACTTAGCACCCACATGAATCTGGACAGAAATTACTTGTGATCTTACATCGGCCTTTTATACCTGCAAAAAGACCCTCAGCCACCCCAAAATCGCGCTGCCCACGGAATTATACGTCCTATAACCAATCAGTTCAACCATGACGTACGTTGCCGGACTGTCCAGAAACCAAAATACAACATTGTACTGGCCAGTCTAGTTGCCTACCGGTGGCTATTCACTTCACACTCGGGACTGTCTCATCGCCCTCTCGGACACGCACTTGCAACTAACGAAAAACTGCTTAACATACCTCAACTGCCTCTGAGACTAGTTTGTTCACGTCCATCGAAGGCTCCTACAGAAAGTAACCATCTGAGTGTTCCGTCGCACTTTCAGTTTATCTCGTGCGCCAGCTCAATGATTCTATTAACAACGCTTGTCCGATCCTACGCGTTAGCAATACCCCTTACTCTCAGGTAAATTTTACCCCTGCACTCAGTTGCGATATCATTTAATCTATTCAGTTTCAGTATATACTGTACTTGTGAGAAACAACTTGCAAACTAACTCTACGGCGAATTTCTTTCCCTCACCATCTCCGATCGCGCTCCTCATGACCCTAGTGCCTATCCTCAGGCGCACATGCGAATTTTTTCTTGAGAGTTTGAATGGAGGTTAATTTTACACAGACTGTCGGCATTGTCGGTATTTATACGAAAAGTGTAAATTTTCCCAGAGTCACCATTCTTTAATTTGTTCATACTTACTCAAGGTCTACTTTCGGTGCGGAAATCGTCGTATTAATGGCATATCCTGGCGTGATTTGTCAGTAAAAACGATGAATATTTATGTAGACAAGTTGGTTTCTCTACGTTTTTATCCTTCGTTGAATTCTGAAGGATTGCATGAACAATAGGTACGCCGTTGTTTTACTTGTACTCTCGAGAAGGAGAAAGAGTATGCAACTTCCGTAGAAAAAAGTATTCCATCGCTACAGCAGGCCCCCCGTCAGACAGGGCCAAGGCCATGAAATATGTCGCAGCTAGTAAATGAAGTGATTTTGTAATGAGCGACAGCATAAGCTGTAATGATTACGTCATGGCAACTTCTTACCACATGGAGCAAAACCAAACAAAAGCACGTTTCTTTGTGAAACGCCCTCCTTCAAACGACGCCAAGCATGCAGCGAATTAAAGTAGTGCAGTGTTATACCAAAGTACTGGACGCACTCTTCCCCGTACCACTAGCACGGACCTGACGTCAGACCGCTTCTTGAATATGCCAACCAAGCTACCTGCTCAGGACACAAGAACGACGTAACCCTCGTTGAGCGCGTCCAGCAAGCTGCTACGAAAATGGTTGCTGGCTTTAAATCCGTGGACTATGAAATGCGTCTTGCAGTGCATGCCCTTTTCCCCCCAGAGTATCGTCGATTNCAACCCGTTCTGTGCGTTGGGGCCCAACGAAGTCTATCCAAGAATCCTGAAGGAAACGTCGAACACACTGGCAAGTCATTTCTACCTGGTGTTTCATCAGTCGCCTGACGAAGGCCACCTTCCCTCTTCTTGGAAGGAAGCGATTGTCATACCGATCTACAGAACTGGTGACCGACTATCGCCTGGCAGCTACAGGCCCATAAGCCTCGCTAGCGTGCCATGCAAGGTGATGGAACGCATTCTGAAGCGAGCCATCCTAGACCACCCTACCTTTAACAACTTGATATCTCCAGTTCAACACGGATTTCTCCTAAACCGTTCTTGCTTGACGAACATGCTCGTATTTAAGGATAGCTTAACCCAACCTAAGGAAGAGGGACTCATATTGGATGCCATATTTTTCGACTTCTCAAAAGCATTCGATCGAGTCCCACACGTCCCGCTGCTCCACAAACTCGAGTCTTACGGGGATCAAGGGAAAATCCTAATTCTTACTTATGCCCTGTTTGAACAAGGTTTGGCCAACAGGTTTTTTACCGTTGAGCCAGCAAACACACGGCGGGGACATGGTAAGGAGCTTTTCAAGCTCAGAGAGCACACTTTTATTGGGCAAAATATTTTGTCATTTCGTGTACTAGCTGCGTGGAATAGCCTTTCTCCGACGGTTGTCTGTGCTCCTTCCTGAACCCAGTTCAAAGCACTATTAGACACTTTCTTATGCGGGTCCTCGTGCTGGCAAGCATACTTCCTCGCGCTGAGAACTTACTGAGCAGTTCTACACCCTGCTTTCGCTTGCGCTTTTCAGATGTACGACAGCCGCTAAACGACAAGAAAAAAACCGACCAGGGAAACCTGGGCAAAAGCCTCGATCCTGTGTATCACTCCGTGAATCCGTGAATCCGTGAATGTAGCCTGCAGGGCCGAGGAAGCACCCAAGCCCGACTACCACGTCAAGGTAGCCGCACAATCGGATATTGCTCTGAAAGGGGCCTGAGACGCATTCACATTCGGGAAACCAGACAAAAATACTAGCATCTCGGGGTCGGCAGACGAAGAAAGCCACGGCAGCCAAATACAACTATGGATTCCGCACTCCGGTATGACCTTGAGTTCATTTAAACAAGTCTCATGAAAATTGGTACTGTCTGGGAGAGATTTTAGTGTTTCGAATAAGTGCCGTCAAATGCTAGGTTTCTACGGAAACATTAGTTTTCTTCAAAATATGATTTCAGAGGAATTTGTGATGTGCATCTATCGATCGGCAACTCGTTGCGTACGCCGCACTAGTGTTCAGGTTCATCCATTATCATTCCATTAATAGGGGTGCACTTTAAGCTCTCTGAATTATGGCAACCGTTTTCGGTAGAGCAAAGCACCATAATGAGCTGGGTTCTGAATGACACTCTCCATCGATATATGTAATTAAACCGTAGCTAACTAAGCGCTCAGTCGTAATATGTGCATTGCGTGGTTTCACAAGATTAACCTGTCCCCCTTATTTCCAGCCGATGTTTCACAGAACGCATGAACTCTGCGTCGTCCGACGACTGCAGGTATCCAGTTACAGTTCCAGCTACGAGGGTTGAATATATAGACCTTGCCAATTGAGTAGCAAAGCTATGAACAATGGCCTGAGCGTGTGCGTTGGCTGAGGGTCCTAGAACAGAAGAGCGTCTATTTTTGTTAAACGAACTCAGCTGTGTTAGATTCGAAAGTACACGAAAGCTACATTTCAGTTATGTCCATTTATTCTCGCGTTCACCCCTTGGTCTTCTCATCGGCGTTGAATATTCTGGGATTAAAGTTAAGAAGCTGTTCCAACACCAATGGAGTTCTGGAGAAGAATATGCATGATTCATTTTCAAGCCCAATGAATGAACTTATTATTTCCACTTTCTTGGCAAGCCCATATTAAATCCAACTTCGAGATTCCAGGAAATATTGCAGTTAGTTTTTCATTGGAGTCTCACTTCAACCCATAATCGCCTATAGGATCAAGTAAATGGTCGACCGAACTGTTCTCTCTTTGAGTTTCACCAGCCATTTTTCACAAACGTCTACGCCTAGACCACTGACAAGAAATTGCACTACACAATAACGTAGATAGTATCCACTGCTATGTAATGTATCCATTAGAACCAACGGGAGTGAGGTTTTACCCCAGCTGTTTTGAGTCAGATTTACACCTTGGAGCACACACCAAAGAGTAGGGGGTCTGTTTGTTGACCGATACCCGTTGTTGGAACTGCCAAAGGAATCTAAGATCGCACAATCGGCGCTTACGGCTATGATACATTCTGGAGCTTTTTGTTTAAAGGGCACCTGGTAACTTGACGACAGACAAAGCTTTTTTCTGTGTGGGCACCCACATCAATATGAGAGAACTTCCCTCCCATTGTGGGTCTGTTCCTTAAAATGAAATGTCGTCTGTGATTGCACATATACTTAGAGACCTTTCAAAAGGTATCCGCACACTTTAAACCTAGCTTTCCTTTATCCCTGTTGACGTTATCCTAGACGTTTGCAATCGAAACTGTTAATAAGGGTAAACACGTGTACGGTGCTTTTAGACTTTTCCACACATGCTGACTTCACTTAGATGACGGAAGCTGTAATGAAATTTCCAAAATTTCCTTACGCTACCATCAGTCCATGGATAACACAGATGACTAATTATTCCATCGGACGAGGAACACTTTCATCCGAAAAGTTATCACTGGAGGGGCCAGTTGAGAATTGGGCACCTAACATGTGCGAGCTATTCACGCTGCTGATCAGCCTGCTCGTGGTCGACAAGCCAAGTGTTCAAAAGGCTAGCGGATAGGTCAGGGGTTCAAAACTTCCTGCAGCTTCATGAGATACACTGTACTGGTGGTTCTGGGTGAGAAACAGTTGTACAGTTCCTCGTAGATTTTCAACATAGGTCGGCCTCACTTACAAGACCAGATCTCACAATGCCATCAATTTCTGGTGGGACCAAAGATAAAAGTCCAGCAAGAACCACTGCAATTAAAACTAATCAGTCATCTGCCGGTTTCTGCGTGTGCTTACTTAGTACTGCAAGTCTGAAGGATCGTCACCGTGCTCGACGCTCGCTATCCATTCCTGAGTGCTCCTGCCAGTTATCTTTCGTCACCCTCAAGGGGAATATTATCAGTTGAAATGGCAGCAAATCATACTATACAAGATTTTGGCTTACTTTGCTTGACTGTGCTTGATGTGGCTTGACTTGACTCAATTCTGATTAAATGTCATGACTTTTCCTTTCACCTTTCCCACACGTCCACTGTCTCTGTCAGCCATAAATGTTTCTCCCAATTGTTACGGCGATAAATACACATCTACGGCTGACTCCCAGCTATTGAGAGTTAGAGCGCCATCTCGGAGGTGTTGGAAAGACCAATGTGTTACTTAATTCATCAGGTTTTTGGCAAATATGCGTTCGTACTTCCATACCAACCTATCTCCTGTATGCGGACAACCAACCACAAAACTCACGATTTTGAGGTCAGTAGGCCGAAAAAAAATGCATCGTAGTAACCTGTGCAACGTGTGGTGTCTTATACAACTGCATCATTGATGCGTCGCAACTGTTCACGACCGAAGAGAGTCAACCTCGGCCTGCAGCAAAGACGGAGATATGAAAGTCGTTGATGCGGATTGTTTATATTCAGAGGCAACACAGGAGAACTAACAACTTCGAGAAACATAATGAAAACGAAAAAATAGAGGCGTGATTCTTTGCGAAGAGTGACAAACAGGATGGGACTATTTATCCGCCAAAGCGCAGACCAATCATCGACTGGCTCAGCACTTTTCTTGAGAGATCACCATTCTGGCTTCATTTTGGTACATTTCGTACCCTAAAAGCGGTCGATTCCAGGTCGTAATAACCCCAAGCCGGCATGAAGGGGCTAATAACCCTCTATTTTGACATCCCAGCTTTTCAGGTTCCAACACAAACGCGCACACTCAACCAGGTTTGACTAGTCTGAGAACAGCCTAGCGGGCACCGGCAATCCTCACTTGTAACCAGCACATAACTTGCTTCCGACTATGAACTGCCCACGGTTTCGTATTGCTGATCATAATTCTTCATTGTTGTTATTTGAGCAGATACTACGTCGTATGGAATAGAAACCACGGTCAACAACATCAGATTGACAAATCGAAAGTTATTTGTTGAGGAGGAAATTTCTGAGATTTGTGCTGTGGTGCATCTGTTGAAGTCGCCGGGGCAATAGCCCCAAGTTCACCAGACGGAAAATTAAGCTGATGCTGCCAACCTATCTTGCTAAAAATAACGTTCATGTCGTACAGGGTGACCCAAATTGTTTAAGGCTTGTCAACGATGTTTGTCTTCAAGCGCCCCCACTCGCCAATACATGCGTTACTCCTCCTGAAGGAATTTACTTTGTGGGGCACCAAAATGCCTTTCGGCGACTGGCATCGTTTGTTTGAAAAGTCAATTCACATGGTTGACTGTATTGCCTACTGAAATTGAATGATCACTGTTTAGTTTGTTGTGATTATACTCACCATTCTACTGTGCCGTCTTGAAGCTCCACTAGAAATTGTACTTTGCTTGAAGTCTTTTTCTCCTAAATCCCAAAACCCTGCAGTTTCGTAACTGAGGTCTGACTTTAGTGTAACTTCTGCATAACACATCAACATTCCATCTGCACCTAGATGTGAGGATTGATTTTTTTTCAGTGCGTAAATAAATAATCTCTTGTCTACTGAGTGTAAATCAGTCCCTAAAGGGAATCTTTTTGACTGGTAGTAATTTCTACGTGATCTAAAACTGCGAGGCTAATCTCTTCTTGAATGCCGCTCAGCCGGGACCAATCAATTGCTCATTGCGTACATATACTGATCGACGAGTCAATAACCTGCGGTTGGTCGGTAATGTACGGACAAAAGCAAACTTGTTGAAACACAAATTTGTAACTGCTGCCTAATGTGGTCAGTGGTTGAGTGTGTTACTGTCGATACCAACACCATCGTTAGTTTAAACCTATCTAATACAGCCTGTCAGAACGATTATTGCTTTGCTTATGGGAACCTTGCCTACAGTGGTCACATTCCGTTCATTTCGTTTGGTTTAGCTACCTGAAATTGGATATTGATCAGGTGGCTGTTGGTCTGTTCATCGCGTGTGGCAGTTCCCTTGCAAACCGCATAGCCCCACACTGATGGTGAAGAAACGCATGCAAGCTTGCCTTTAAGGTCAACAGCCATCTGATCAACAAGCAACAAATGTACCTGAGCTACACATATTTCAACATAGTTACCTGAAAGCTGCAAAAAGTCTGATCATTTATATGCCAACATTCGGCCATGGGGAGACTAGAATTTGTTCCGCACAACCCCACCAAGTATGCTGGATTATAATTCCCTAGTTAAACAGTCGGCAACTGACATCCTCCAGCCAACGGACCTGACGTTTCACGGCACCTACATGTTCATAGAAGTGCATCAAATTATGACCAAGATCAGTCTGTGTGATGAAACATCGCCATTCAAGCAAATGTTTCGCTGTAGGAAACGTGAATTGAACCGTACCCTATATATATTTCTGTTCAGGTATCCTTATAAAGTAATCCCTACCAGGACTGAAAAGAGTGACTTCAGCTGAGTTCTGATCCGCAAAGTAAGTGCAAATAAAATTATTGCAGTTTCAGATCCTCCAAACGTGATCTATGCAATATGGCATGTTTCAGTATATGTTCTAGAAAGTTTTATCAATTATTTGCAGACCAAAGAGCGTGACCAACATGCATGACAGTTCCACTTTGTTGGTAGTGTGAGGAGTTTTGAGAATTTCTAATTTCTAAACCACCATTTCCAATGGTGGTTTCATCCTGTCAATGAAGCCAATGTATGCGTAAATGCTGAAAAACACCGTGCAGATGTTCGATCCTTGTTCGGAATCATCAGCAACGTGCATTTTGCGAAGCTTGGGAGATTCCCAAACTGCACGCCGGATGATTCCAAATAAAGACAAAACAGCTGTACAGTGCTTCTTGGCGTTTCAGTATTGATTGGCTTCAATTACAGGACGAAGTCTACACTGAAAACGTTTCATTTAGCTTGCTCATTGATGACTTTCCAATTGTGTGAGCATTACCCTCTGTTGTCTTTCAGGCCTACACCCAAGATCACACAAGATCGCAACATTCATACTAACCACAAACCGATGCTATTTATCCCACTTACCCAAACACGTTGCTGCCTGCTATCATTGTGACGGTGGATACTACTGATGAGGCATGCGAGTTGTATGCGGTTTTCTCGTAACTCCGCTTTGCGTCTAATGGAAGGTGGGGTTTATTACGAAACTTGTGGAACTGCTTTGCAGCGTTCGTTTACAATTGCGCGATAGTCAATGAATATCCACGAAAGTTCAAGAAGACGCGTAAGTATGTTCAGTTTTCAAAAACAAAGTGCATAGGAGCTGTTCACTTTCCTGTCCAATAGTCTGTAACCGTTTAGTTGGTGCTTGCTGATAAACAGCTCCACGGCAAAGGGCTCTCCTCCTTACACCATGTCTCCTGGCCTCGTAAAGCAACTTTGGCTGTCTGGTGCCTCTCAGCGTCCCAAATGATCTTTTGTCGCCTTTGTATTACCTAATAATCAATGCAGTTGAAAGTAATAAACCAGCACGCTTCTCGTCCCGATTTCAGTGTTTTCTCTCTTGGGTAATTTGGGACAGTAGGTTTGTGCTACTTTGGTGCTGGAGGGAAAGATTTCGGTAAAGGTGTAAT
>SJOL01006440.1:1049929-1069271 GCA_004794785.1 Opisthorchis felineus
TGTTGGTAGTGTGAGGAGTTTTGAGAATTTCTAATTTCTAAACCACCATTTCCAATGGTGGTTTCATCCTGTCAATGAAGCCAATGTATGCGTAAATGCTGAAAAACACCGTGCAGATGTTCGATCCTTGTTCGGAATCATCAGCAACGTGCATTTTGCGAAGCTTGGGAGATTCCCAAACTGCACGCCGGATGATTCCAAATAAAGACAAAACAGCTGTACAGTGCTTCTTGGCGTTTCAGTATTGATTGGCTTCAATTACAGGACGAAGTCTACACTGAAAACGTTTCATTTAGCTTGCTCATTGATGACTTTCCAATTGTGTGAGCATTACCCTCTGTTGTCTTTCAGGCCTACACCCAAGATCACACAAGATCGCAACATTCATACTAACCACAAACCGATGCTATTTATCCCACTTACCCAAACACGTTGCTGCCTGCTATCATTGTGACGGTGGATACTACTGATGAGGCATGCGAGTTGTATGCGGTTTTCTCGTAACTCCGCTTTGCGTCTAATGGAAGGTGGGGTTTATTACGAAACTTGTGGAACTGCTTTGCAGCGTTCGTTTACAATTGCGCGATAGTCAATGAATATCCACGAAAGTTCAAGAAGACGCGTAAGTATGTTCAGTTTTCAAAAACAAAGTGCATAGGAGCTGTTCACTTTCCTGTCCAATAGTCTGTAACCGTTTAGTTGGTGCTTGCTGATAAACAGCTCCACGGCAAAGGGCTCTCCTCCTTACACCATGTCTCCTGGCCTCGTAAAGCAACTTTGGCTGTCTGGTGCCTCTCAGCGTCCCAAATGATCTTTTGTCGCCTTTGTATTACCTAATAATCAATGCAGTTGAAAGTAATAAACCAGCACGCTTCTCGTCCCGATTTCAGTGTTTTCTCTCTTGGGTAATTTGGGACAGTAGGTTTGTGCTACTTTGGTGCTGGAGGGAAAGATTTCGGTAAAGGTGTAATCTCCGTCTTATACAAAACTGGCAAATTTCCAATATCTTCAGAAACCGTCTTCAGTCAGGTGATGACAAAGACATGAGAATTTTAATTTTGCGGCTTGTTTGACACAAGTACGGTGCCTAGTTTTCCTTGTTGAATAAGTTGAAAAAATCCCAATGAATCTTTTTATCGGACCTGTGAAGTAGTCTGGCTACCAAAAAAGTTACTTTACCAGGAGTGGGTGACAAATAAATAATAATAACGCTAGATTGAGTACACGATAATAAAGAGGGTCAAATGGAACAGACTCACTAAAAATTGCTCTCTTTAAAATAGTTCGTCGTTGGCCCAGGTCTATGGATAAATAATAATCCGATCTTGGATGTCCAGGGGTCCTTCGAACAGCTCTCACATACAATAAACTCCGAAGATAGTCTGAAATGTTTTGATACCAGAGTTAGTACATGAAGCTCGCGGATGACCGCTGTAAGGGAAAGCGGAATCAGAAGAGAAAGTCGAATCATGTGACCACGTTTGTATTGCGTGTAATTGTGCAAAAGTGCGTTTTTGTAGTTTTTCGTATTCAAACAAAAAAAAACGTTTATGCAGCTGAAGAACTACGTAATGTTATAATGGAAGCAAAAGAAAGGTACAAAATACCAGACCTGTTAGCATCTGCTCTGATTCTGTAGAGGACAGCTAAAAAAGTGGGGATCGGCTCGTGGGCCTCGAAACCTGGCCGCGCTTTCGCGGAGACGTGGACATGCATATGAGAAACAATAAATCCGATAAGATGTTGTCATCCTTAGGTTGACAATGTTGAGTATGAAGTCAATGGAAAATGAAAGAAAACTTACTTCATATCCAGAAGGCTACGTTTATCAGGTAGACCAGTGTGTACGGTGCTAAACAACAAGGCCAATCCTGCCAAGGCACAAGCGTCTGTATGCTTCACAGCTTTACACGATTGGGGTTGCATTCACCCGCTTTCGAATGGATCGCTTAGATTACAGCATTGAAAAGCGTCGCATTCCAAAGTTTCTCAAGCTTCCTTGGAAAGCCGTTCTTCATGCTGTTCTGTCGAGCACAAGGTCCTCCCTAAATTTAAAGCTATTGTTTTTTCAAACTTGTCTCAAGCTGTCCCAAAACCGAAACCTTGATCTCCAGCTAGCCATAGAAGAGTTATTTGGGGAATTCCGTGAGATGTGCACCACTAATAATTCACAATAAGAAACAGCTCTAGAGAGCTTATTGTCTTTTTAGCATAGATTAGCTTCACCTACAGGACAAAGTCTGCATTACAGATCCTTGATTTTTCAAGTCCGTTGCTTCAGGCCAGTTTTTGTGTACAAGCCTTCCAGTCAGCTTTCATTCCTTTCCTGATATGCGGCTGGTTAAGTGCAAATACTTTCCCTATTCTTCAGTACATAGCCAGTAAGAGTGAAAAAAGCGGTGAGATAATCTTAGGGCGACTATACTTTGTGGTTTTAATGTGTTCAACCAAACCCCACATTCAAAATAGTTCGAATAAATCGTGTGGTTGGTTCTTAACAGCAGTGCAAGACTTGGTACTTAACAAAAACACGAGGCGCCTCGTGTATGTCTCTGGTTGGAACGTTCGCACGTAATTTCTCAAACCAACTGAACGGAATTTTACCACTCGAATCGAGTGGAATCTTCCACTGCTAAATTGAAGTTCGGCGGTACGACCACCGTTCCATCAATCCCCGCTGACAATCTCACCAAGTCTTACTCGATAAACAAGAGGCGAGATGATGAAATAGAAACCTTCGAAGTGGAATTCATCTGGATGCGTGTTGTGTAGATTAGCCCCGCCCCCGCTGTGGTAGTCCATATATCGTCTGCAGAAATGTGGATCACCGTTGCTTTTGCTCACTCAGTTTGCAAGTGCGAGAAGCAAATACCGGCAAAAGTCTGCCTAATTTACTGATTCTTGCTACAACGCGATTCAGCCTATATAACTAACAATCAAACAGCCAATGCACACCTAGAAGAGATTACGCAATTCTTCGTGAAACTATATGTAATTAAAATACAGTTGCACATAAGTTGCAAAGATTCCTTTGGAGGAACAAATAAAATGTTAGACTGCACTCCAATCGAAACTGGGTGCTGACAATGGACCATGATTTCAATAACGGGTTCGAAAATTCTGAGCCTGTCTTTCAACACAACGAGGTATGGATGACCTCATCCTGAGGAGGAGTTTCGATTTGGAGAACCTGTCTTGTGCGATTTGATTTGATGGCAAAACTCTGCACATTGCACTCCAGTGAGCGTGGATCGGAAAGAGTCTGCGTCAGAAACAGTGTTTTGATTACAGGTGTCTCCAATAAATTCGATACATGTGTCTCCTCTCAACTTGACGTGTATACATGAAACGGACCAACCAAATTTCTGTTCGCCTGCATCCACCTAGTCACCTAGTCCGATTGTTTTGTCTACTGGAAATACACCAAATCGGTCCTCTGGACACAGGTTAGGAATAGCTCACTTGCCACCATACCCTGGAGACTCTCCAGGTAGTCATAGTTTTGAAGTTCTCATTGTGAAGTCGACAACTTACGATATTAAAATTTGAGATCAGATAGCTTCAGCTAAATACAAACATGCTCATTGTCGAACCGCGACTGAAAGTCTTTCATCCAACATTCTCGGGTATTCAGAATGCGCTTCAACTTTGGTGATACTCCCCGTGGACCTGGGAATCCAAACTACGCTGGAGAGAGAAACGCTATCTATTTGATTTCTACAGGGCATCTGACTGCATTCATTATGCGCACTGTGGTCGACGTTACTCACGAAGAGTTTGCCTAACGGTCCTCAAGTAACAGTCGGCGTAGGACCCCGAAATGTTGTTTCTCATATATCTTGGCGGTGATTCCATTTATGTTCACCAATTAATTTTAATACACTCCACTGAGATCATGTATTCAATGCTTAGGGGTCAGCCACATCCTCCGTAATTTACGAGGCATGTGCTTGAAAGGATCATACTTTGATGGAATCAGGTGTCATCGATATTCTATGTGACCGAATGCCCAGTAAGTACCAAATAGCCCGCCAGTGATGGTGTTATCTAAACTTCAGTCGGATGAAGATCCTACTAACAACTTATTGGTCGATTTGAGTTACACCACCTGAATATTACATGTATTATTTATTTATTTATTATTTATTTATTTATTCTCACTTAGTCGTGACGATGGGGACCACGATTCTCACTTCGCTGTTGATATTGTCATTTGGGAAGACAACCCACAGTCAGACGAAGTGCAAGTATTCGGGTGATTTGTCATTTAGAAGATGGGCTTGTTCGTTTTATTGTAGTGAGATGAAAAGTGAGTTTCTGTTGGTTGGTTACTCTTTACCTTCAATTCACTGAATCACCTACCACTTTCGCTTGTACTTCAGTGTTTGCTTTGGGTCGCCTGTTCGAAGAATATGCACGCGTTCGTGAGTTCGGTTTTTCACATGCAAATAATTGATGACATCTGATCTTCCCCAACTGGATGTGGTGAATCTAATTCAATAATAAATGCCGAGAATAACAAGTGGAAAACGGTGACTGCTTCGATGATTTCGACTTGTTAGACTGGGTGTATAGAGCCACGGGAGCCCAGAAAAATTTCAGGCTTTGGGTGAGATTCTGCGGCCTGGTGCACACTTCCATTTTAGTGTATAGCGCAGAGCTGATCTCATGAGAATTTGCCGCACGACAGCGTTTCTGGACGAGGACGAGCTAGAGGTTGAGGCGGTTCACGAACATGGTTTTGGAAGATTCTGATGAGCTATAATTTCACTGAACACGTCTTTCTAAGTGAGATTGAGCAAGCATTTGTGGCAAGCGAGGATTGCGAAAAAGTTACGGGCTCCGAGGAGATTCCTCATTCTCTTGCCTATGAAAGGTCCGGCTACATGCCGGGCCACCTCACGACTGTACTCTAACACTGTTAATAAGCTAATTTAGATATACCGAACACAGGCTTTTTGTCTTGGATCTCCGCATAAACATGGAATTCCACTTGGTCGTTCATAGATACGCAGTGAACTTGGTTGTGAAACTTCTCGCGCGCAAGCACCATAAATATACCTGAGCTAATAACTAGGGTATTCAACAATTTTTGGTGGGAACTAGGTGGCTTGTTTGGGTATACCATTTACATTTGCACGCGAACAATCTGGGGATTCATACGCATTTGCTATGAGAAGGGACCGTTTGTGCAACACCCATTTGTCCGAACGTATAACAGCATCTTGGGGAGATAGTAAAGTGTGTGTGTGTGTGGTGTCATTCCATTCTGAGGGAAAATTATCGATCAGCGGAAGAAAATAGTTATAACTGCAGTAAGAAAACAAATTTAAATTTTGGTCTCATCTACATCGAAGCGGTTGTGAGTTGGGTCATCCGGCGTTAGGGCTCATGGGCCATTCATATTGACACCATCTATTGCTTTAAAGCCATTCATTCAAATGTAGGTATGGTGTATTCCGTATACATCACAGCTAACCGGATATGCCAGTTGAATAGCAAAATCAAATAAGCAATCGGCTGCTTCACACAACGGGCCATTGCTTTACGGAGAACGATCCTATGGGAACTGACTGATCTATCTTTTACCGTACGACAAATTGCGCAGGAATACTTCAGAAAATTCGAATTAGTGGTCCCATTGTCGATAGTGCACTTCGAGTTGGAGCATTTCTGAATCGAATCGACATATACAGACAAAGGTTAAATGCATGTATGAACAGGCAATTGCAATGTTCCGGTAGTTATGTCGACTCCTTTTTCAGGAGTTCAAACTGGCCCTCCTCCAGTCAAAAAAATATTCGGACCAAAACGTCCACGAAACATTTTTCTCCACCAGCTTACGCTAGATCAGAAGGGGATACTCAAATTCCGTTCGAAGGGTGTATCAGCCGCCGTTCAGGGACCCAACGTGGAGTCCCAATGAATAGAACAACACAACATCTCAATGCGGAAGCACTCTATTCCTGTGGAAATCCATTCATCTCTCGACGCGTTCGGCATAGTTCGGTCGTTGAACAGCACCGAGGGTTGTTCCCTGTACTAAGCTGAGCACATCGAAAGAGATTCCAATGCACATACTTTGGAAACTGGTATCTACATCTACTGACACATTATCGTATCTGTAAACAGCGACTATCGTTGAACCCAAATGATAAGGATCACAAATTGCTGCATTGCGAGCACTGCGACGAGGTATTTCCTTCGAAATCACGTTTGGATTAGCACACCACTAACCACTTACAAGCTGGAACACACAGACGTCAAATTTGTAGCAGAGCGTATATAGATAAGCCCTCCTTGATTGCATACCTGTTTAGCCGCCACGCTTGACAATCTGCCGAAGGTCAAACATTGAACCACGCCAAGGGTTATCAAGAAGGCGAGGATACTAGGGGGAGTGTAAACTGAAGAGTGGAACAAAGGCTGAATGGAGTCCCTGCAGCATTGATCAAATTCACATGGGTGACCAATACCCCTGCAGTCCAATTCATGTTTTCTAAATTAATGCTCTGAGACAACTGGTCGTGTAGCCTGAATACTTGATTGTGTGACAGTATACTGATCGACTGTTCTAACCAGCGACCAATGCAGTAAGATTTCGTTTTCAATGACCAAGCCGTCAATTCATATGTTTGCGACATGGTCGAGAGAATTAGTTTTATTCCTCTTCGGGAATGTACTTATCAGGATGTGTGTTTAAGTGTTGGCGAGGCAAAACGTGTGAGTGTAGTTCGCTAATTTCGTGCGATTTGTGTTCAAGTAGAACATAAGGTTGACGGATACTCGGAGACTGCGCCTATCTGATGAGCTCAAAGAAAGGCAAAATTAGTCGTGGGCTGTCGAAGAGTTTTCAGCAACCTTGTATGTAGTTTCCTTTAGCAAATGATCTTAATAGGGCGGGTGTTAAAGTGTTCACAAGGTGAAGTGTGTGAGGATACGGTATTCGAATGTCTGTCCTGGTATGCTTTCATCCGTATTTCCAGACTGGTCTTCCAGTGGTCTGTCGCACAGCAATCAGATCGGTTGCGTACGAAACGAGCGATTCTGGTTACACCGAGATTCGTCGGGCGTGGCACAGCACTCTATACATCTTTAATAGACCAGTGTCGTTTTCCATGAAGTATTTTTACCTATCTACTCGGTGCGAGGGATTATCGAGCAGATCTCGGCCACTAGGTTTGCGTGTTCAAAAGCGTGACCACATGAATCGATCCACCTTCTGCGGATTCCCTGAAATTTATGCGTGAAACTGAGTACTGAATCCAGAAGGAGAAATTAATTTTGGAAGTTGAAACAATAGACGACTAAGCGCTCTCAGTGATCTTTCCCGCGGTCTAGATGAAGTCTACACGACACATGATACTGGATTACAATGAAATAAATATGGGAACGGGCTGGTGTGTTTTGGGCAGACTGAAGTTTATGCAACACAACTTATGTGTGTTTTCAGTTGCTGACATGGCTGTTGTTGATTGGTGTGGATCTGAGGCAAATACGTGCTCAAGTATGCCGCATTCCGATGGCACACATGCGAGTTAAAGTGGTATTGTTCGGCAAAACGATGGTTTTGCAGTTTTTCCACCGGCAGTAGTTTGCGATTATAAATGCGCCATCACATCCTGGTTCATTTCAAATTGGCTACCGCATTAGTAATGATTAAACACATAGCACACGCTTGCATCGACAGCCACCTCGGAATTCTCCTCCCGATAAAGTCACTCTCGAAGGCAACCGTATGGGGCAACCTAGGATTGATAGTAGCAAAGACTTAACAGACCAGGAATATGCTACATGACAAGTTCTGGATATCTCCACCATGTCCACACTATATGCACCATCAACCGGTCGAGTCCGGCACACCGGAATTGTTTTAACTGCTTGTGTTTGGTAGTTAAGATACGCAGCGATTCCCGAAACACTGCGCTGCATTTCTCTGTTCGGATCCATACGGTAATAACTGTTGGCGTACAGGTCAAAATGAATTCAAAGTACTTTTTCCGGTAGCGGATAGAATTGGACTGTCGGTGTGGTAGCAACAAGAGCTAAGGGAGCTAAGGGTGCAATGAAACGGTTCAACAGAGATTGGATAGTTCACATAATTGCACGAATCGGAAAATAATCGAAAACGAATTGCTACCGTCCTGTTCTGTTTGGAGTGACGAACGACAAATCTGTTAAATCAAACTACCCGGATAACATTATTCACCACCTAAATTTCACACTGATTCGTTCCCCAATAGCCGACGGAACTACACCGTAAAACACACTGCCCTGTTCCTCCAGCCAATTACTCAATTCACTCAACCAAATTACTCCGTAATATCATAAAAGAGGGATTCATCTGGGTTCCAGGTGAGTCTCCCGTCAAAACCAAATTGGTATGCAAAAGAGTGCATTTCGCTACTCCACAACAACTTCACATTTTGCATCGCCCTACAACGTGTTTATCGATTACCTAGTGAACATCATCTCAATGGTCCTAATTAACTCAACGAAACTCGATTGATTGCTCCCCTTGATTAGCTCAAGAGGTCAGGATTTTGTGTCGTCAAAAAAACCGCCTCTAGCCAGAATAACAAAAACGGCAGCACTTTAGTAATGAGATTAATGAGAGGGGAGAATCCAAAAGGAATTTTGTTGTTCAAATTTAATGCGAAAATTAGACCGAGTTAGTGACGGAATTGTATTACAACGGGTCTAATTAAACATGGCTGTAGGATCAGTTTTCTATCGCAAGCGATTCACACTGATTTCATTTATTCGAAGGACTTTACAGTGTGGATATTCTGTTCGACACTAAATGAAACCGTGCTGGTGAAGCATGGTTCGTGGTAGATTGTAGATTGCCTAGTGTGCAGTCAGCTCAAAATCGCATCTCCAGCGTCCAAATTAGATAAGAATCCGTCTGGACATGGCCAGCTCGCAGGCTTAACTTTGAAAAATGATGTACGCTTGTAATTAACCAAGCATAACCTAACTGCTAACGACTGAATCAAGCTTTTGGATTCTTGTTGTTGGCTGGCCTTTGGACCAGGCATTTGATTTCCGGAGGGACTCAATGAAGATTCGATAGGCTTACGGCTAAACAAATTTCCATCAATGGCAGAAAAGCTTCGTCGTGTCAAGTGACTAGGCTGCATTTTTTTGTCAGACGGAGGACCGGTAGCCAAGATCCCATTCAGGAATCTGTTCCCAATATAAGGCTGAATTAGTATTGGGTGACAAATAAGGGATTTAGTTGGTTAATGTGGACAGCAAGTTCTGAGACCGATGATCTAGATGGTAACTTACATGTGCTTGGTCCTGTTCTACCAATTCCGTGAATGAATCGGTTTTATCGACAACCATAGAGCGTCACGTGTCAAATCGGATTATCTAACACCACTTATTATCCGCGGGCCAGCTCTATGCCTTCCCTGTTTTTTATGCTGTAATGCTTATCGAATTCTGGCACCTCGGCAAACAGCTGGTGTGGTATAAATCGTCTGAAACCGTCTTAAGTTATCCCGCAATTTCGAAACATATTCCGCTTCATTTGTGCAGTGTGTCTGGTCATTTAGCCGAAATTCAACCTGCGCATTTATTGGTGGTTTGTTAATTTTTCGCCTGTGTTAACCAATTCCGGTCCGAATTTCCCTGACTGTTTCTTCGAAATGGATCTTAATGCAGTCTTGGCCTTTCAGTTCGTGCACAGTCCTCACTTCTTCCCACCCGGTAGTCCACCCTTCAATGGCATCAATATTGAGCGTAATATTTTTGCATTCTGGCACACCACTCTAATGTTGGCTGGGCTCAGCAACTTCCAAATAAATACAAATGATCCTGTTGCCGTGCCAGTTCACCCTTTTTGAGGTCAGGTCTGCATAACGGAACCAATATCCTTCTTAATTACAGCCTAGTCGCGTTTACTGGGTATCTACTTCTCTGAGAACTTTCCCTAATCCCCAGTTTAGCTTCCGGACAGTCGAGTTCTTTCACACTGACTGAAGATTGATGGGACACTGCTGGCCTATACCGCCATTTGTTGCGATGACGAGGAGTTTCGGAAGGCCCATGAGACCGTTGTTTTCTTGTAAGCAGTAGTTTTGATTTCCACACACCCATGTCATGCGACATCTACAAAGGAACTCAGTCACCAAGATTTTTGCAAGAACTTTAAACCGTCCACAACAATCCGGCCGATTTATCTCCTCCTAATCAGTTCCGTGCCGATCACATGCTTGATAACAAAGACAACTTGATAATCTGCGTTCCTAAAAATCAATTCCATTCTATCCATGTAATTGCTGCTCATGTTTGCGTGCAATAGAGTCAAAGGCCTTGCGGGTCTATTGATGTTTACGTTCGTGCTTGTAACTAGTTGAAGATGCTCGTCATGGTTTTGATGATCCAATTTGGAAGCAGAATCTACACGATAAGTATTCACAGTTCTCGTATATCTTCATTGAAGCCAACAAATTATCAGCTACATTATGGGCGGTCCCTGAAAACCAAAGCTGTCGGAACCCAGTGTGCTTTAAAGTCGTGCTGATCAGAAAAATATATTCTAATTATTGTTGCTCCCCTTAATGTGGACACATTATTTTGGAGAGATATTGGATGTACTCGCTGACGTTCGCGCATTCCTCGAAGGATATGAGAAGAATATTTTTTATCAAAGTGAGGATACATGTGAATAAGTGCCTGCAAACTCCTTAGAAGAACGGTCATAACCGGACGGCACAGTAATCAGGTCTGGGGTGGACAAACAGGCCCATGTGTCATCCGTGTTTACAAAATACACCCATGCACCATGTCTGCTAAATGGCGCGAATGGTCAGTGATATCGCCCAACACAGGGACACTTTCAGGACCTGCTGACGCCTGATCGGCAGCACCCACATATTCATAGCTTATGTGATACGTCTGATATATGTCCCACCCCGAATCATTTTGAATATCCTGTGCAAATAATTGCAACGCGTGATCCGCTTGCAAATGTAGGCGCTTGTCGAGCAATCAAACATTTGTATGGCGCGACCAGCTGGAAGGTTCACATACACACCTATGGCCAAGAGTGTCAATCGAGAAAGCGTGAGGTAGACTGAAATTATATTGCCTACATGTGCTCGGTAATTGAATAATTCTTTTTAGACAAGGTTGGTTCCCACAGTGGATTCAATGTGTTTGCGTCAGGAACCATCGCCAAGAAAATAATTGGGAGAAATCTCAGTGGCATTATCCGTCTGAGAATAAAACGCATTTGGGCTCGATGATCACAGACCTATCTGACATTCAGAAAACCGGCACATCTGGAAGGGCGGATTGATTGTTCTATTCAGTTTGTTGCGCAAGCGCAAAAATTTGTACACACGTGTGGTAGTTCGACGAAACAACAACTCCAAACATGCTTGGCATGTTTCGGGACTTTGAGAATATTAACCACAGAGAACCGGTAGGAGCGCCAATTTTTAATGTGTTTGTTCACTCATTTCAAAACACTCGAGATGAAGACCATGGTGAACATGTGACCTCAGGTGCTTCGCATATAATGTCGCACCATCTGTCTGTTTATACAAAAGCTGGTCGTGGATCACTGATGATATAACGGGACATGTATGGTGAAAGCGAACTAGACCAATTTGAGCGAGAATAGCACTTTTTTCCTCTGTCGAACCCTGATGGTTAAACGCTCTGTACCCAGGCTATGCGCGCAGTAGGAACCAGTTATGCTTTTAGGCGTCTATATTCGTTATGCGTGCTCCGGCTAAGACGTCTAGTCAGCGGTTGTAATCGAGTTTGACAGCTCTGAATAGTTCTGCCTCAAACTAACCCTCCTGCGAAGTCCTGCAACTTTTCGGTCCACAGATATTCCGTCATGGTCAACAGTTTAGCAACCTTTGAGGCCGTTACCATTCCGTCTAATGTCATAATTTCAACCACAAACTACATCCGTAGAGAGCCTCCTCTGAAGCCCTCACCACATAGCCTGTCACTTTATCTTGTCTGTGCTGCACTCCCACTACGATCGATGGAAAACAAGCAGCATACATTTGTGAAACAGATTACTTACACACACGATAGAGGATGTAGATGTTTTCGGGTACACAAATCTTTCTATTGGGATGATGTGAGGCACACCGCGTCAGTTTAGTAATGTTTCCCACGGCCCCAGCAAACGAAATTTTACAAAGACTTACGCTTAACGATGGAAACATGACTAACTTTAGTATTGCCCACATTTATCCCAACGAGATGAAATTACGATGTGACATTTACTGGGCGAGTGCGACTGTTTCATCTAAACCGATCACAATGTCTGAACAGTGTGGTCGCCAGTGAAGCTATATCCTACAACAATGTGACCTCAATTCTTTCGTAGAAACGTCGTCCTGAACGATGAGCTGAACAGCTCCGTTGGCCTCATCAACCTTACACAAGGAAGGACCAAATGAACCCAATTGAGACGTCGGCATCAGTCTGCCAACGACAACGGGAGTGCAGCGTACAATTTCTTCGCTTCGCCGCAACTGAGCACCCGAATCACATAGTGTGTATGCTGCACTCCTCAAAGAAAGTGATGAATCCGTGGTGGCTAAACTAAGGGCCATAACCTAAACTATCTGGAATAAGGAAATATTTCCAGCTAAATGTATTAGTCAAAATGGATGCAAGGACACTGTGCGAAAATCATCAGGATAATATGCTAATAACCATAATTTCCAGGGTGCCCTTATACAAGTCGGTACCTCATCGAGAGGGTCAGGTTCACGAGAATCAAGCTGGGTTTCACCATAGACGTGGGTGCATTAATCACTTCGCGACAAGCGATGAAACTGTCCCACACATTCCGGCGATCAACAATGATCCACTCGCCCGATCCCAGATCTAATTTCAACTGCATTGATCACCGGGGCAGTGACAGTATTTGGCGACGATGGGCATCCTATTGAAATTCTTGTCTCCTATGATGCTTTTATATGCCTCCTCCCATGGACGCGTATATTTAGGCAGAAATTCTCTCTAGTTTTGTCGGGCAACGGTGCCTTGTGTCGTTCTTTCACTTTAACCTCTTATCGGTGTACTCACCGAGCCGTTCTTTAGCCGCTTTGATCACATCTGTGAAAATAATCCTAGTTCACCACAGTGATCACAGATAAAACAATACGCAAGTATTGTGCAGCACATTCAGTTGCATGGAAACATCACAAACGAGAGATTCAGCTGGGTTCCAAATGAGTGTATTTCTTCAATATGCAAGCAATTACACCTGTGACGCTAATGCCCATTAGTGTATGGTGAGTCCGTGTAAACAGAAAACGCCGTGGGAACTGAGTGACCTTACTTTGAGGTTCGCAGAAGTACTTCAGGAGATGCGATTTAGTGCTCGCTTTGTTACCAGTCTGTGTCGATTTGAAGCTCTTCTGACCAAACCGACACATACAGTCAAATGAAATATGCATAAATGAAGAGTCAATTGCAATGTTCCGGCAGTCATGTCGTCTTCTTTTCAACAGATCAAATTGGCCTTAATCCAGTCGATGGAATACTTCGGCCAAGAACACCAACGGAACATTTTACTCCAACGGCTTACGCTAGAGCAGACGGGGATGCTCAAATCCCGTTCGAATGGTGCATCGACCCTCGATCACGGACACAGTGTGAAGTACAGACGAATGGAATGACACCTCATTTCAATGGGAAGCACTCTATTCCTATGGACATCTGTTCATCTCTCGGCCCTTTCCACATAGCCGGGTCGTTGAGCAACATCGGGAGTTGTTCCAAGCACTAAACCAAGCAAGAGACAACGGAACCAATGCAAATATTGTGGAAACAGTTATCTAGGCCGACGCTGTCTACTGGCACATCTTCGTATCTGCAAACAGCGGCCATCAGTGGAGCCAATTCATAGTGATAATAAATTGCTGCAATGTGAGCAGTGCGGCGGTGTATTCGCTTCGAAGTCTGGTTTTGGACAACACATGGAAAATCACTTACCATCTGGAACTCACAAATGTCAAATCTGTGGCAGAGTGTATAAACGCAAGTCTACCTTGACTGCACACATGTTAAGGTTCCATGTTGGACATTCTGCCCCAAGTGAAGCAGGGAAGCCTGACCGCGATTGTGACGAAGGGGAGGCGGGGGAATATTGAAGAGTGGGCCAAACGCTGAATTGAATTTCCACGCAACTTACTAGATTCCCATGGCAAATGTTTGGACGAGCAATACAATTTCAGTCAACTTCACGCCTACCCAATGAACTGAACTGAACTGAACCGAACCGAAATGAACTGAACTGAACTGAACTGAACTGAACTGAACTGAACTGAACTGAACTGAACTGAACTGAACTGAACTGAACTGAACTGAACTGAACTGAACTGAACTGAACTGAACTGAACTGAACTGAACTGAACTGAACTGAACTGAACTGAACTGAACTGAACTGAACTGAACTGAACTGAACTGAACTGAACTGAACTGAACTGAACTGAACTGAACTGAACTGAACTGAACTGAACTGAACTGAACTGAACTGAACTGAACTGAACTGAACTGAACTGAACTGAACTGAACTGAACTGAACTGAACTGAACTGAACTGAACTGAACTGAACTGAACTGAACTGAACTGAACTGAACTGAACTGAACTGAACTGAACTGAACTGAACTGAACTGAACTGAACTGAACTGAACTGAACTGAACTGAACTGAACTGAACTGAACTGAACTGAACTGAACTGAACTGAACTGAACTGAACTGAACTGAACTGAACTGAACTGAACTGAACTGAACTGAACTGAACTGAACTGAACTGAACTGAACTGAACTGAACTGAACTGAACTGAACTGAACTGAACTGAACTGAACTGAACTGAACTGAACTGAACTGAACTGAACTGAACTGAACTGAACTGAACTGAACTGAACTGAACTGAACTGAACTGAACTGAACTGAACTGAACTGAACTGAACTGAACTGAACTGAACTGAACTGAACTGAACTGAACTGAACTGAACTGAACTGAACTGAACTGAACTGAACTGAACTGAACTGAACTGAACTGAACTGAACTGAACTGAACTGAACTGAACTGAACTGAACTGAACTGAACTGAACTGAACTGAACTGAACTGAACTGAACTGAACTGAACTGAACTGAACTGAACTGAACTGAACTGAACTGAACTGAACTGAACTGAACTGAACTGAACTGAACTGAACTGAACTGAACTGAACTGAACTGAACTGAACTGAACTGAACTGAACTGAACTGAACTGAACTGAACTGAACTGAACTGAACTGAACTGAACTGAACTGAACTGAACTGAACTGAACTGAACTGAACTGAACTGAACTGAACTGAACTGAACTGAACTGAACTGAACTGAACTGAACTGAACTGAACTGAACTGAACTGAACTGAACTGAACTGAACTGAACTGAACTGAACTGAACTGAACTGAACTGAACTGAACTGAACTGAACTGAACTGAACTGAACTGAACTGAACTGAACTGAACTGAACTGAACTGAACTGAACTGAACTGAACTGAACTGAACTGAACTGAACTGAACTGAACTGAACTGAACTGAACTGAACTGAACTGAACTGAACTGAACTGAACTGAACTGAACTGAACTGAACTGAACTGAACTGAACTGAACTGAACTGAACTGAACTGAACTGAACTGAACTGAACTGAACTGAACTGAACTGAACTGAACTGAACTGAACTGAACTGAACTGAACTGAACTGAACTGAACTGAACTGAACTGAACTGAACTGAACTGAACTGAACTGAACTGAACTGAACTGAACTGAACTGAACTGAACTGAACTGAACTGAACTGAACTGAACTGAACTGAACTGAACTGAACTGAACTGAACTGAACTGAACTGAACTGAACTGAACTGAACTGAACTGAACTGAACTGAACTGAACTGAACTGAACTGAACTGAACTGAACTGAACTGAACTGAACTGAACTGAACTGAACTGAACTGAACTGAACTGAACTGAACTGAACTGAACTGAACTGAACTGAACTGAACTGAACTGAACTGAACTGAACTGAACTGAACTGAACTGAACTGAACTGAACTGAACTGAACTGAACTGAACTGAACTGAACTGAACTGAACTGAACTGAACTGAACTGAACTGAACTGAACTGAACTGAACTGAACTGAACTGAACTGAACTGAACTGAACTGAACTGAACTGAACTGAACTGAACTGAACTGAACTGAACTGAACTGAACTGAACTGAACTGAACTGAACTGAACTGAACTGAACTGAACTGAACTGAACTGAACTGAACTGAACTGAACTGAACTGAACTGAACTGAACTGAACTGAACTGAACTGAACTGAACTGAACTGAACTGAACTGAACTGAACTGAACTGAACT
The DNA here is from genome assembly GCA_004794785.1 of Opisthorchis felineus. Taxonomy (NCBI): domain Eukaryota; kingdom Metazoa; phylum Platyhelminthes; class Trematoda; order Opisthorchiida; family Opisthorchiidae; genus Opisthorchis; species Opisthorchis felineus. The sequence continues at coordinate 1,066,341 of SJOL01006440.1, forward strand.
GAACTGAACTGAACTGAACTGAACTGAACTGAACTGAACTGAACTGAACTGAACTGAACTGAACTGAACTGAACTGAACTGAACTGAACTGAACTGAACTGAACTGAACTGAACTGAACTGAACTGAACTGAACTGAACTGAACTGAACTGAACTGAACTGAACTGAACTGAACTGAACTGAACTGAACTGAACTGAACTGAACTGAACTGAACTGAACTGAACTGAACTGAACTGAACTGAACTGAACTGAACTGAACTGAACTGAACTGAACTGAACTGAACTGAACTGAACTGAACTGAACTGAACTGAACTGAACTGAACTGAACTGAACTGAACTGAACTGAACTGAACTGAACTGAACTGAACTGAACTGAACTGAACTGAACTGAACTGAACTGAACTGAACTGAACTGAACTGAACTGAACTGAACTGAACTGAACTGAACTGAACTGAACTGAACTGAACTGAACTGAACTGAACTGAACTGAACTGAACTGAACTGAACTGAACTGAACTGAACTGAACTGAACTGAACTGAACTGAACTGAACTGAACTGAACTGAACTGAACTGAACTGAACTGAACTGAACTGAACTGAACTGAACTGAACTGAACTGAACTGAACTGAACTGAACTGAACTGAACTGAACTGAACTGAACTGAACTGAACTGAACTGAACTGAACTGAACTGAACTGAACTGAACTGAACTGAACTGAACTGAACTGAACTGAACTGAACTGAACTGAACTGAACTGAACTGAACTGAACTGAACTGAACTGAACTGAACTGAACTGAACTGAACTGAACTGAACTGAACTGAACTGAACTGAACTGAACTGAACTGAACTGAACTGAACTGAACTGAACTGAACTGAACTGAACTGAACTGAACGGAACTGAACTGAACTGAACTGGACTGGACTGAACTAAATGGACTAAACTAACCCTAACCGGTTTGAATTAGTCAAAGTTGTTAAGACCTATATTAATCAGCCCAACCCGAACAAAATCATTTTACTTTTCCCTCCTATCCCACTAGCTATTGCACTTGGTCTCACAAGATAACAGAATCCTTAGCGAATACCAACACCTATTTAGGCTGTCATCGGAGTGAAGTCGATTTCTTTGGTTCTCAATCTATTTTGGAGATTGGTGGACCTATCGGCGAATCTCAGGCATTTGGTTCAATTTGGGGAACCTGCTACGAATGACGGATATCGTAACAACAACCGTCCGATTTTGTGATGGGAACTCAAAAGTGTTTGGGCGAACTCACAGGCTGCTGCTAACGAGAGTGACATGTTGGCCAATGACGATGTACCGACGGTAGACTGCACAGACCTCGGTTGTGACCGACCGGCAGACTCCGTCAAATAGTGTAAACGACAAAACTGAAAGTTTTGTTGGCTGATGTCTTGATATAGTACATCGAGCGAAATAAGTGCATGGAAGTAAGTCAGTCGAAACGTGGCGATTCCGCATTCAAGTCAAATTGTTTCTGTTCGACAGGATAACTGAGCGACTCGATTGCAGTAGTAACATTCGAGTATCAAACCAGCAGCGTGGGAAGCGTACGATCACGTTGCCAATCCTGTGCAGTACTGACTGTACCATACAAATGAAGCCATTTTTCGTTGGGACGTCAACAAACCAACGGACTATGTGTTCGTATTCTTCTATAACTACGTACCGTCTATTATAACAAAGGTGTCGTTGAAGATGGCACAACAGAAACCCAAGTGGAAACCTGACGATCTGCTTCGTTGTCACCACCCTCACGAGAGCCACCGATTTGTGTTCCCTTGGGGACGTCCACATCAGGCGATGAATACTCTATAGGCTTCCGCAATCCGACTTATTAGTTCAGCACTAATATAGTTTCATACACTCAACTCATCGGACTGACTTCTCGCGATGTGTTGACATGCTAAGCTAATGCACACAACTTTGCCCATCACCTCACTTATTACTCCCATCAGCGAGAGTCAGCTAAATTTCAGATATTTATTTTTTAAAAGCGTTTCGAAAGGACGTAGAAGGTTGGTGCTAGTTGCATTGTTTTATGGACTACATTGAAGGAGACAAATTGTTCTTTCCTGGGCAGACATTTTATTAGCACGTTCAGGGCTCACAATATTTCCAACAATAACACAGTGCATGTTCCACCTCCATGCAGTTACCTTGAAGAGGCTGATAGTGACTAATCGACCTGAAAGTGCTTACTGCGTAATGCCAGTGGATGTGAACGTGAAAAACTAGTATCCATGGGAAATGACGGAGAGAACAGGAGGCATCTTCCTCTAATGAGTGCGGTGTATGGCACCAAGAGAATGTGTTTGTCCAGAACGGCAAAAAACCCACGTCCACTTGTTCAAGATAGGACCATACTTCGGAAAACTTAGTGTGTACTGTGTATCATTGTTCCATACACAGTCCGGAACACAATGGGCGTAGTTACAGTGGTTGATTACTACGGGAGTTGAAAGGGTTGGAGCGCGAGATAGGTGTGGGGCAGCACAGGTGCTGCGCGTCGTGTCTCCGTCCCATGGTTTGCAAATCAGCTCTGATATTTCAAACCCAGTATGAGGCACACATGCACACACTTGAAAAGCTGGTGGACGAAAAATATTCTGTTCTGCGAAAAATTCCATCGCTTGCTTTCTGAATACGTTTGTTACTTTCACTTGCTGTATTGTAGAATGAAATGGCTGACATTTTTACTCCCTATCGGGATCACTCCACTTTAAAATACTTAACAAGTGCATAGGCGTTGCACTGTGTACACAGCTCGCTTCGTCCCACGAGAATCTCAGAAACAGAATCATGTTTTCTGAATGAATCATCAGGGATTGTGAACTTTGTCGGAGCTGAGTGCATCCGGATATTTGAGTCAACCAGTCAGATGACAAATGCTCCTCAGGCTC